>JAQQSW010011911.1:0-12645 GCA_028646575.1 Pseudocheirus occidentalis | reverse complement strand
TGCCCTACTGGAAAATCAGAGTGGTGATGGGAGAGGACATAGGAGAGAGCAGTTTGGGGAGGGGATACACTGTGGGATCATTGTTTTGGCGTGGTGGGTAGGGAAAATATGGGGAGAAAATTTGTAACTCAAAATCTGGTGGAAATGAATGATGTAAACTAAAAATAAACAAAAGTTAATTTTTTAAAAGTTACTCCTTATCGTATTACCTAGCAAACTTCTTTTCAAAAGTCACCCTAAATCTGGCCTTCTTATTGTGATTTGGCCAGGACCTGCAAGGCCAGAGTAGCAGGCACCTGAGAAAACACTGTCACAAAGCTAAGCTTCACTTTCTATTCAAAACATTCAATCCAGACTGCTTTCTCACAACTCATTCAAATTTACTTTTCATGATAGAGACAAGGCAGGTTTTGGCAGAGACAAGCAGAAAACAGGCCTGGCGGTCTTCTGAGCAGGCAAAACTTGAGTTAGCCTCAGTTTTCTCTGTCTTTCCTGTGCCTCTTTTCCCTCTTTTGCCATCCACCAACTAAGGCCCTGTCCTTAGTCCCTGCGTTGACTTCTCATTATCCTGAGGAACCATGGCATCATGGGAAAAGACCTACATTTGGAAACAGAAGACCTGAGTTGCTGTCCTGATTGCCATTTCCTTGCTATGTGATCTTAGGTCAATTACTTACAATCTCTGAGATTGTGTTTTCATACTTAAAATGGGAATAATAGCTTGCTGTTCTATCTACCTCATACAGCTATTGTAAGAAAACAAAGGGAATGGATGTGACCTGTGATTTCCTTGGTATGGAGAGCTCCCAGACAAAGAAGCTTCTTCTACCAATGATAGTTTGCCCTTCTCAGCAACTGACCATTTGATAAAGTTGTCGTAGAACTCTGAGGTGAAGTGAATTGCCCAGAGTCATATAGCCAGTAAGAATCGGAGGTCAAACTTGAACTCAGGTCTTGGTTCTGAGAGCAGGAGCTGCTTCTTGCATTTCTTTGTCATCTCACTGCTTTGCCCAGTGTCTGGCACATAGTAAGAACTTAATAAATGCTTCTTGGTCTGACTTATAGTTTAGAGAGCTGCCTAGCACATTAAGAGATGAAATAACCTGCCCAGTTGTACAGTTGATATGTGTCAGAGATAGAATTGGAATTCAGGTCCTTCCCATCTCCCAGGTCAGCTCTTTGTCCAGCTACTGTGAGGCTTCTTTCTAATAAAAACTGACATTTATATAACATTTTATATACAATAACTCATTGAATCTTTAAAACAGTCCTGTTAGGTATTCAATATTATTTCCCCCATTTTTCTGATGAAGAAAATGTGGCTCAAGTAAGATTAAGTGATTTGCCCAGGATCACCAAACTGGTAATTATTGGAGGCAGTTTTGAGAGTAAATATTGAACTCAGTCTTTCTTGACTTCAAATCCAGTAGTGTGTCCTCTAATCCATGCTGCTCAATCTACTATAGCTTTGCCGTTTACCTTGCTTTCACCAGACATTGATATATTGGTATTTTAAAAAAAAACATTCCTTTTTCCCAATTACATGTGAAAATAATTTTTAACATCTGCATTTAAAAATTTTGAGTTCCATATTCTCTCCCTTTCCTCCCCCCAAAACCCTCTTTGAGAAGAGAAGTAATTTGATATAGATTATGCATGTGTAGTCATATAAAATACATATTTATATTAGCTGTGTTGCAAAAGAAAACAAAAAAACCAAAAAATAAAACAAGAAAAGTAAAGTAAAAAGAGTATGTTTCACTCTGCAGTGAAATTTCATCAGTTCTTTCTTTAGAGGTGGATATCGTTTTTTTTTCATCACAAGTCCTTTGGAATTGTTTTGGATTATTGTGTTGCTGATAATAGCTAACTCATTCACAGCTGATTATTATACAATATTATTCTTACTGTATACAATGTTTTCCTGGCTCTGCTCACTTCACTTTGCATTAGTTAATACAAGTCTTCCCAGATTTTACAATGATGTGTAATGGTAGGGGAGGTGCTCTTAATACCTTCAACTGCAATAGAAATGTCAGCTGATTCAATTATTTTCAGATTGAAATTTTTTTTTGAGTATGATGGTTTTTATTTTTATATTCACAAAATGGGATAAACTTTGCTATGAAGAAAATAACCAACTTTTGACAGTAACACAAAGTCATATAAGGGAATCACAATCCAGTTGTTTCTTACGAAGTGTTTTCCAAACAGGACTTTGCTCTATGGTCTGGGCGTCAGCCATAATCATTCTGTAATGAATGTTGCCATCATATGGTTTGCAAGTGCTCTTAGCTATCATGGTAATAAGTTTAACAGCATCTGATGGGTTGTGGACTGGAATGATGCATAAATTTTCACCTAAAAATCTCTGCTGAATTCTGGACATCAGCCTCCATTCTCGAGGGCCATGGAGGGCAGAGCAGGGGGTCAAAAAGCTGTTCTTGTGAATCCTCATGAACTTCTCAATTTGGCCCAAAAGGGTTTCTTCAGTTGTCATAAAACAGTCCTGGGAGTCTAGTAGTAGAAATCCAATCCCAGAAAGAGAAAAAATAATGGATCCAGGTTCTACTGAATTTGAAAAACTAACTCTGTGGTTTTCATTTTTTAAGATGGTGGCAACTTTATGACTTTCTGGTCACATGAGTGGTGACCACCTTCCCCGGCCTCAGTTTCTTCTCTGGCAAAATGGGAGTGAGGGCGCCTGACATCCGGGTTCACGAGGACCATCCAATAACTGGCCTCGCAGTGAATATTTGCCCGCTTCTTCCTCTCCTCCCTCACCCCTGGTGTCCAGAAGCTCAGACTGAAATTTAAAAGGGACAATGATGTCTTGTTCAATCCTCTCATTTTATAGATAAGGATGCTGAGGCTAAGAAAGGACAAATGACTGAGTCATATGGCACACCAGTGATCCGGAAAGGACAGAATCCTATTTTCAACTCCCAATCAAGTGCTCCATTATAACATGGCAGCTAGGAAGGACTGTGGATAAAAAGCAAGTCTAGAATCAAGGAGATGAGTTCAAATTTGACCTCAGACACTAGATGTGTGACTCTTCACAAGTCACTTAACCTCTGTCTTCCTCAGTTTCCTCATCTGTAAAATAGGGATAGTGATATCACCTCAATTTTTCAAATGAGATAATTGTAAAAGGCTTAGAACAATGCCTGGCACATACTAAATGCCTAATAAAGTTTTATTTTCTTCCCTTCACTTAACTAAGATTTATATTTTTCTTGGGGCTCATCATTTACATGATACTTTACATGATATTATATAAATAACAGGTACTTCATGAATGTTTGTTGGAAATGGATCAGATTCATGTCCAAATAAAAACTTTCCAGTGCTTCTGGATAGGGCCAATAATCCCTGTGGGTTGAAAAAAATATATATTAGTGTAGCAACTAACCTTTATTACAGTGTTTTTACAAATTAGGATGATGAAGATTATAAACAAAGGCTTTCATCTTCTTCCCTAGAATTATTTTTCTGTGGTCACATCTTGGGCAAAAGATATTTTAGGTTTGTTTATTTGTTGACTTTCTAATTTTCTATATGTGTATTCAGTTAATTAAACCTCTGTTTTTCTATTTTGTTAATATACGTACTTAAGTGTATGTTTTTGTTAATGCTCTTAAGTCTTCTTTTTTAATGTTTTGTTTTTATTTGTTAATGTATGTTCATAGAAATTTGACTTTTTTGTAAGGACTACTTTAGCTGTACCTCAGAAATTTTAGTGGTGTTTCATCATTATCATTTTCTTTCACATAGTCATTGTTTCTATGACTCATTCTTTCATTCACTCATTATTGAGGATTTAATTGTTAAGTTCTCATTTATGTTTCTGTCTTTGTTTAGACTCCCTGAATTGATTACTATTTGTATGTGTGTGTGTGTGTGTGTGTGTGTATTGTGGTTTCTAAAATATGTGTTCACTATTTCTAACTTTTTATATTTATCTGCACCATCCCTATAGAACACTTCTATATGGTCAATTTTTGTAAAAGTTTTATGTGGTGCTGAGAAATACTTATATTCTTTAGCAATGCCATTTAGAAGGTGCCATAAGTCTTTTAGCTTTAGTTTCTTCACTTGTTCAATTCTAAAATTTCTCTTTTGTTACTTTTGAAAATGAAGGAGAACAATACCAGCAATCTTTCTGTTGGACTTATCTAATACTGAGAGAGTGGGCAACTGGGAGATGCAGTGGATAGCATGCCAGCCTGAAGTCAGGAAGACTTGAGTTCAAATCTGACTTCAGACACTTACAAACTGTGAGACTCTGGGCAAATCACTTAACCCTGTTTGCCTCAGTTTCCTCAGTAATATATAGTCAATGGTTCTTTCAGCATAAGTAGTTTACTTGTTTATCTTTTTATGTTTCATTTGTTTGTTTTTCTTTAATTTGCTACCAACACCTTTTTTGGATTCATTTGATACACATTAAGTTATGTTCTAGAACTTAATTTTTATTCTCTGTATAGCTTTGTTCTTTAGGTATGTTTTTTGTAAATAACAGATTATAGGGTTTTGTTTTCTTTTCCAACCTGTCACTTTTATTTTATTGAATTATTTAATATGTTAACATTTAAAGTTATGTGTTAGGTTTGTATTTTCCTGAATTTGTTGCTAATATTTTTTAAATTAGGATTTTCCCCCTCTATAAATCTAGTGCTGTAGATCTTTAATTATTTTAAGTTGATCTATTTCACAGCAAACCTATTCACATCGGCTCTTTTCCCCTCGACCTCCCATTTATCACTCCTTTCCTTAGTGTTGGAGTTTTTCCTTTTAGTTCTTATCTTTCTTGTTTCTATCTAGTTATTCAATTCTTCTCTTCCCTCTCCTCAGTTAAGTAGTCAAATAAATCTGCCTTTATTCTTTTCTCCTTCAACTTGTTTTGTTCTTTAATTTGAAAATTTTCATTTGCTGTGTTATTTTCTAGAAAGGTTTTTTCCCCCTCATCCATTTCATTATTTGTCCTCCACTTCTGTCTATTCTAGACTTTTATTCTTTGATTTATGATGCCTATAATTGTTGCTTCTTTATCCTCTGCATTTTTTCCATGAAACTAAAATAGCTATTTTGGATTCCCTCTTCTAAATAGTTTCTATGTTATTGACTTGTCGATCTTGTCCCCTGTCACTCCCCCTTTTCTGTTATTCCTCCCCCATAGAAATACTCATTCTTGCAGATGAAAGAGGATATTCCCCCACAATATGAACATTTCTATGTCCCTAATTGTGCAGTTCATTAACTTTTGCCCTTCATTCAGTAATTTTCCTCCATTTGCCATGAAATCTACTCCCTGCATCCATACCCTACCAGTCTCTTAAAGAAGCTCTGGTTCCCTTTTCCCGAGGTAGAATGAATGATTTCTCTATGCACTGAATCCCTACAAATTATATTCCCTGTCAGAACACTTCTTTCTCCATTACAGGTCATTATTCTTACCATCTTCTACCTCTAAGACAATTGCTCCTTTCTGTTTCAATCATTCCCTTTTCCTCCTCTCCCATTTTCCTGGAAGATTTTTTCCTCCTGAGAGATTAGAAATTATTTTTCTCTTCACTGTTGACCTCTGACTCAAGTAGAGTACATTGCATACTTTCTTCTATCTTATTGTTTTTCTTAATTTTTTATGCACCCTCTCATGCTGTTATTCAGACCCAACATTGTTATGAGGTTTAGTCCATGATGTTTTAGCTCTCTTTCTCTACTATCATCATTTTTATTTGACTTCTGCTTTCACCCTTGTCTCCTTGTATGCCTTTAGAAAGAAATTTCTTATTGATTGCTCTTTGATTATTTACTTATACATTTACCTATTTATGTCTTCATTTATGAAGTGCTGCCATATTGCTGCTCCAGCCAGGACAAGCTTCTGCCTTTTCTTTCTCCATGACACTGGGAGGAAGATGGTAAGGGGAGGTTGAATTGAGTTCTCTTATAAACATCTGGGGATTATGTTAAGTGTTAGTGAAGGGGGTTCTTCCTTCCTTCCCTCCCTCCTTCCTTCCTTCCTTCCTTCCTTCCTTCCTTCCTTCCTTCCTCTTCCTTCCTTCTTTCCTTCCATTTGAACTCATGTCCTTTATGCCAGTCATCTATTCCAGATTTCTTATCTTACAGATAAGGAACCAGAGACTCAGACTTGCCTGAGTTTACAGATAAGTGGCACAGTGAGGATTTGGATCCAGGTTCTCTAATTTGAAATGCATCATTCTAGGAACCCCAGGAGTCTCTTTTTAGTTGACCCTGCAGCTGCTACTTGATGGAGTGTTCACTAACAAACAAACTTGGTCCATTTTCTGGGCAGCTCTAACATTATGAAATTCTTCCTTCTATAGAGCCAAACATACCTCCTTTTTTCTTCTACCCAGAGTAGTTCTGTTTTATCCTTTGCATATAAGTAGAATAAATCTAATTCTAGGTATTCTTTACCTCTTATCTAGATTACTCTCTCAACCTCCTGATAGTTCTCCATTCCTCAGATATCTCTCCACCCCAGTCCATCCTCCCCACAGCTACTAATGTGATTTATCTTAAGCACATGTCTAATCATTTCAGTGCACCCCTCAGTAAACTCTTATCGCTCCCTATTGACTCTGGGATAAAATAGAAATTCCTCTGTCTAGTCTTTAAAGCCCTTCACAACCTGGACCCAACCTAGTTTTTTCAGCCTCATTGGACATTCTTCCTACTCTCAGGCTTTGCAATTTGATCACACTACCCTTGTTGCTTCTCACCTACCACTCTATCACTTTTTTTTGCCTTTGCACTGATCATTACTAATACATGCCATGCACTTCTTCTTGCCCTCCATATCTCAGAACTCTCTTGCTTTAAGTCATAGTTCAGACACTATCTTCTACATAAATCCTTTCCTAATTTCCCCAGTTCCTGGAATCCTTCTGTACCATCTCTTTAATTTAGCTGTCTTTTTTATTTGTATTTAATTTCTTTGTAGCTATTTTTCACACATTTGTGGGTCTCTTCTGCAATGCAATATAAGCTCTTTGAATATAGATAACATTTTATTCTTTGTCTTTATATTCCCAGCACTCAGCACAGCACCTGGTAGATGCTTAATAGAAGCCTGTTGGTTCATTGATTGACTCCAAAGAATCATAGAGTTTATGAATTAGAATGATCATAGGATTAAAAATTCTTAAAATGTTTTCATTAAAGTAAATTTACTTTTTCTCCTTCTACTGTCTACCATATTGGAAAAACAAAATACAAAATACTTGTAACAAATAGGCAAAATTCTCCAACTATAGCTGAATATATGCATGCATATATACATATATGTGCACCTATATGTATATCTAATGTAAGTGCATATGTCTATATACATATAAATAGATGGGTATATACATAGAGTTCCAGATAGATATTTTGTATTTTATATATGTATACTTGTAGATATATATGTACGTATAGAAATTCTCCTATTCTGCTCCCAGAATCCTTTATCTTTCTGTTAGGAGGTAGGAAGTTTGCTTCATTTGGAATCATGGATGGTCATTGCATTGATCAGAATTCCTGAACTTGGATGGACTTTGAGAGATAACACAGGATAGAAGGGTATGGTGTGCTATGGTCCATGAGGTCATGAAAAATGAACAGTAATGACATACCTTTAAAAGGTGTTTATTACTCAGTCAACAAGTAGTTATTAAATAACTATTATGTGCCAGGTACTCTGTGCTGAGCACAGGGGATAAAAAAAGGCAAAAGACAGTTACTGTCCTTAAGGAGCTCACAATACAATGAGGGAGAGAACAAGCAAATAAACGTACAAATTTGCTATATGCCACATAAACAGGAAATAACAGAAAGACAGAACTAGCTTTAAGAAGTTCAGGAAAGGCTTCCTGAGGAAGATAAGGTTTTAGTTGGAACTCAGAAGCCAAGGAAGTCAAAAGGTAGCGACCAGTATGGAGAGCATTCCAGGAATTCAAAACAGCCAGAGAAAATGCTCGGGGTTGAGAGATAGAATGTCTTGTTCATGGAATAGTAAGGAGGCCAACAGCACGAGACAGAAGGGTACCTAGTTGGGGTTGGGTATGGTGTAAGAAGACTGGAAACTTGTGTGAGGGAATGGAGTTAGTTTATGAAGGCTTTGAAGGCCAAACATAGAATTTTATATTTAATCCTTGAGGTTGATAGGGAGCCATTGGAGTTTTTTGATTATAAGAGTGACATGGTCAGATCTAGACTTTAGGAAAATCACTTTGGTGGCTGAATGGAGGGTGGATTGGAGTGGGGAGAGACTTGAGAAAGTAAAATCCATCAGCAGGCTATTGCAATAGCCTAGGCACAAGATGATGAAGACCTGTATCAGTTTGGTGGCAGAGTCAGAGGATAGAAAGAAGCATATTTGAGAGACGCTACAAAGATAAAATCGGTTTTGACAACAGATTGGAGAGTGAAAGATAGTGAGGAGTGGAAAATGACATCTAGATCATGAGCATGGAGACTGGAAGGATGGTGATGCCTTCAACAGTAATACGGAAGTTTGGAGGAGAGGGAGTACTTAGGGGGAAAGATCATGAGTTCACTTTTGGAAATGTTGTGCTAAAGATACTTACTAGAAGGGGCATCTAGGTTGCACAGTAAACAGAACACTGGCCCTGGAGTCAGGAGGATATGAGTTCAAATACCGTCTCAGACACTTGCAACACTAGCTGTGTGACCTCGGGCAAATCACTTAACCCCAATTGCCCTGCCTTTCCCCCTCCAGAAAAAGAAAAAAGATACTTACTAGACATTCAGTTTGAGATGTTTGAAAGACAGTTGGAGATGTAAGATTTAATATCTGCAGAGTGATTATGGCTGGGATAGGGAAATTTGAGGATTCATCATCCTAGAGACAATAATTAAATGCATGGAAGCTGATGAGATCACCAAATGAAGCAGTACAGAGGGAGAAGAGAGTAGGGTCCATGATAGAGACTTGTGGGACACCTGTGGTTGAAGGGTATGACTTGGATGAAGATCCAGAAAAGGAAACTAAAAATGAGGTAGAAGGGCTACAAGTGAAGGGTGTCCCAAAAACCTAGAGAAAAGAGGGCATCAAGGAGAAGAGAATGATCAATAGTGTCAAAGGCAGTAGAGGGGTCAAGAAGAATAAGGATCGAGAAAGGTAATTGGATCTGGCAAAAGAGATCATTGGAGAGAGCAGTTTTGGTGGAATGACAATGTTAGAAAGAGAGTGAAAGGAGAGAAAGTGGAGGCACCTATTGCAGGCAAGCTTTTCAAGAAGTTCATCTTTAGGAGGCAAAAAACAAATATAGGACTATAGTTAGTGGGGATGGAAAGGATGAAGTGAGTGGTTTTTGAGGATGGTAAAGATATGGGCATGTTTGTAAGCAGTTTGTTTACATAGGATTGTTGTATAAAATGTCATCGTAGTTCTATTTATATTGATTTCATTGTATGAAGGAAGTATTCAGATTCTATTAACTTCACTTTGAATCAATCAACAAGTGTTCTACTATTTGGTAGAAGGTGTGGAATACCGGTATAAGATTTTAGAGCTCTGCTCCAACACCCTCATTTTATAGCTACTTAAACTGATGCCTGGGAAGGTTGGCATGATGAATAAAGGATCAGAGAGACCTAGCTTCATGTCCTGCTTTTTACATACAATTAACTGTGTGACAACCATGGGTGGGATACTTAAGCTCTCTGTGTCTGTGAGAACTCTCTGAGACTGTAAGTTATAGGCCAGTTGTCTCTCGGCACCAGTAAAAGGAATTTCTACACAAACGGCCTCTAAAATTATGAAGTCATAGGTGTTGTCTAAAAACAAAAAGCTAGCAAGGGGATTATCCAAAGTCAAACAATAAGGTGACACAGTCAAAATCATATCTAGTCTCTTAATTTCTAATATGGGACTCTCTCTGTCCTAACAAGATGCTTTGTTTTTGCATTTGTCTATAACTAATCTCTATAGAGTTCATCTTTCTTCATAGTTTCAAATAACTCTCAAGTTCAAGTTCCAATGTTCCCATCTGTGTGTTTTTTTTCAATGGCATTTCCCAGAGGCCATTGTAGCTCAGGGAGTCCCTGCATTCCATGAGGTTTGGGGTTTAACCCTCTCAGATCTTTCTTCCATAATATATCCTGCATTCTTATTGAACAAGCCTTGAGAGATCATCATGTCATCGGCTTACCTCTTTCCACTCCCTGGGACACTAATCCATTCCAGGTGGAGGGCTGTGCATCCTTTCCTCTAATGTCCCCAGGGAAGGAGATGCCCTGTTCACCTGTTTCAATTTAATAACCTTCACTGTCAAGAAGTCATTGTCAATAACACCCTCTTCAAATTTAACCAGCATTTCACCTGATATAATTATAAGGGGCTTTGTCTTCTCTTGCCTTTCGTAGAGATGGGAAAACAGGTGTACTCTATCTCCCATGGTGTAGCTCTTCAGTGGTTCTCCATTTCTTCCAATTCTCAGTCTTCAAACCTATGATGAAAAAAGAAAGATAGAAAGATCTTGCTTGATCAGTGATGGCAAGTTCAAAAGCCTCAACACCCTCACCAATCTGGCTCTGTCCTGATTTCCAGCCATATCTCACACCACTACCCTTCAAACACATTATATTACAGCCCCACTGAAGTATTCTTTGACTTGAAAACATAGCTTACATTTTCCTGTATCCTTGATTTTGTTCATTTTCTTCCCTGTGCCTAGATTGTCTCCTTCCCTTTTTCTCACATTGAATTACAACTGATTTTTAAAGCCTTAATCAAATGTTCTTTCCTCCAAGAAGGTTTCATCCCTCTCAGGAACAGTCATCCACACTCAAGCAGTACCTTTCTGATACATTTACCATATGTTTGCCCTTTGTTTTGGAAGAGAACCTTGGCTTCAGGGAAATGACGACATGACTTGCAGTTGACTTTGATTGAGTGAGGGAGAGGCTGTGCAAGGTCACCAGCCTCACTTTCTCCTCCAGGGTCATTGGATCCAGTAACCTGATATTCATCAGGATGACTGGAGATGACTCAGGATGCAATGGGAGACCCTGACCCTTTTAAGCCAAGGTCTTTTCAGGTACTCACTTACAGTGAGGTAATGCCCGTTCAATGAATAGGTCTTTTTAAGAAGTGAGTAAAGGGATGAACCCTTTAATTAGAAAAAAGTAAAACAATCAAGCTAGAAGGGGAAGACCCTCAGGCTTGCTGTTAAAAAGAGAAATAGTGGAGGCGGAGTCAAGATGGTGGCATAGAGGCAGCAAAGTTTCACAGCTCCCACACAGCCACCTTAAATACCCATAAAACACGACTCTAAACAAATTTTAGGGCTCTAAAACTCACAAAAATACAGAAAACACATCTCTTTCTGAAAGCAACTTCAGGTGGGGCTCATCAAGGCAGGCTGGGAGCTGAGGCCAGCCCAGCCCGAAACTTCAGCCAGGCCCCAGGGTGGTCAGGAGGAGATTCTACAGGAGAGCAGATCTGTGGCACCTGGAGCAGTTTCCACATTTATCAAGCCAGGTGAAATAAGGCCAAGAGAAAGGTCAATGGAATTCAAGCTAAATTTGGGGGAGAAAAGCGTGTCGAGCCAAACAGCCCCCAGGGCAAGGAAGCAGCAGGGAAGCAGCGGAAAGTGGCAGGAACAGCTACAAGCAGCAACTGCCTCCACTGGGCTGCTTCAGAGCTCCTGGTGTGCAGATTGCAAGGGGGCCAAGACAATTGATCAGGGACAAAGGCTCTTGTGTTGAGTGGCCTGGATTGTAGTCTCAGGTGGTGGTCCTGGGGTGTACTTTCAGTGTGCCAAAGCTGGTGCAGACTGCAGCACCCCCCCCCTAATACCTCCAGCAGCTGTGAAAACCCCAGCCATTTGGGACAGAGTTTTCTCCCCAGGAAGCAGAGATCCAAAGAGCTAGAAAATCAAGCAATTAATTGACTGGCCAACATAGGCAAAGAAAGCAAAGTAAGAACAGCAAGAAAACTCTAGAATCCTTTTTGGGGGACAAAAAAGATCAAAGCATGGAATGGGAGGAAGATAACAAAGTCAGAACTCCCACACCAAATGCTTCCAAGAAATATGAAGATTGCCTACAAGCCATAGATCAATTTAAAAAGAACTTTGAAAGCCAAATAAGATAAGTGGAGGAAAAATTGGGAAGAGAAATGAGAATGATGCTAGAAAATCATGAAAAGAGAGTCAACAACCTGACTGAAGAAAACAACACCTTAAAGAAAAAACTAACTCAAATGGCAAGAGAGGCCCAAAAAGCCAATGAGGAGAAGAATGCCTTAAAAGTTGAATTTGCCAGATGGAAAAAGAATCTCAAAAGCATTTTGAAGAAAATAATTCATTCAGAATTGGAGTGGAGCAAGTGGAAGCTAATGGCTTTATGAGAAATCAAGATACTATTAAATAGTTACAAACAAATGAAAAAATAGAAAACAATGTGAAATATCTCCTTAAAAAAAACCACTGACCTGGAAAATAGATCCAGGAGAGACAATTTGAAAATTATTGGTCTATCTGGAAGCCATGATCAAAAAAAGAACTTGGAAAGCATCCTTCAAGAAATTCTCAAGGAGAATTCCCCTTATGTTTTAGAATCAGAGGGCAAAATAGAACTTGAAAGAACTTTGTCCCTGATCATCTC
>JAQQSW010011910.1:0-12645 GCA_028646575.1 Pseudocheirus occidentalis | reverse complement strand
ACGTCACTAGAGGGATATCTTGACTTGCTTGGGAGTTGTATTTAAGTCAGGCAGAGCTTAGAAAAGTCCTCAACTTTTCTAGTCATCAAAGTCCAGTGGCAAGAAGGTCAAGATAACTGGTTATTGCTCAGGATGAAGTGAGTGACCATGGCCTTTCTACATTAAGGTCTTTCCCAGGTCTCAATTTGTCTGAGGCCCTACCCACTCAGTGACCAATGGCTAGGTAATAGTGGAGACAGTAATAGATGTCCCAAGACCCAATTACTATCTGGGAGAATCAAAGAACACTTCCTGAAAGTATGTGGGTTGGAATTTAAAGCCTAGGTAGGTATTCAAAATGTAGAAAGTAGATAGTAGAAATTCCCAGGGTGAGGTGATAGAAAGAGCTTTGGCTCTGGAATGTGAGAACTTGAGTTCAAATCCTAATGCTGACTGTGGCCAGGTCTCTTAAATTTTCTGAGCCTCAGTTATGTCTTCTGTGTAATGAAGGGTTGGAGTAGATGGTCTCTGAGGTCCTTCCAGCTCTAGATCTATGACCTTATACAGTAAAAGTATGGGTCAGGGGAACAGTGTGAGCTAAGGTAGGAAAACCAAAATGGTATCAGATTATAGAGGGCCTTGATCCCTCATAGAGGGCAGAGAAATGTGAACTTAATTTTATAGGCATTATGCAGTCTTTGAGAAGTTTTTGACCTTTTGTAATAGTAATGTAATTTGACTTTGAAGATCCCTTTGTGTTGGCAAAGGTAGCAGGTACTTAGCACTTCAGTAATTGATCAGCCTCTGTTGGGGAAACAGAAGGTATGAACTCCTGTCTCCTGTGCTGATGTAGCAGGAAGAGGTTGGCTGAAACAGGAAGTAGCTGATGCTATGTGTATATAAGAAAAAGCCCCAGAGAGGGACAGTCAGAATTTCTTGGGACCAGCATCTGAAAACAGAGCAGCTGCTGGAGAAAATTGAGAATTGAGAACTGAGGGAGATCTTCTTGGAGCAGGTTCCGTGGAGGCTGAAGAGGAACTGAGGAGGCTGAAGAGGCAACCCCTCCTCCCCACCAAGAGAATGGTTTTGATTTTGAAAACCTGGATGAAGTGATTTTGATTCTGCAAGGTAGCTGAGACTTCTTCTGGGTCCGAGGGCCAGCCAGAACTGCCAAGGGACTGAGGAAGCATGACTGTGATGCTGAGACTTTGTCTGTTTGTGGCTTTGTTGCACCTTGACTTCCCAGGAGCAGAGACTGTGAAGGATTTGAAATGGACTGGACACTGTGAGTGGAGCAGGAACTGCAGAGAGAGCTGGACAAGGACCTGGGAACTGTCTGCCTTTGAACCCATGCCTAGATCTACATATAAATAATATGAATGTGGTAAAGGATGGATTGGAGGAAGTGAGAATGGAAGCAGAAAAACCTACTTTTTAGGGGCAGCGAGGTGGCACAGTGAATAGAGTACTGGCCCTGGAGTCAGGAGGACCTAAGTCCAAATCCTGCCTCAAACACTTAACACTTACTAGCCATGTGACCTTGGGCAAGTCACTTAACCCCAATTGCCCTGCCTTCCCCCTTACAAAAAGAAAAAGAAAAAAAAAAGCAAAAAACCTACTTTTCAGAAGCTCTCACAATAATAGTGTGGCGGCGATAAGAGTAAAAAGCACTGCCTATCCCTTTCCGCCCTTTAGATACATTTGTGTCCAACACAGAGTGGGATTATGATGATTTTCCCATAACTGAATGGATACCAAATCATAGTGAAAAGAAGACAAATAAAACAAATGTGAAATTCTCTTTAGCTGCACTAACATTTCATTTTTAACATTAGGTATTCTGACATTTTATTCTTACCTCATTCCTGGTCCTTTGAGTGAGGAGCTACTTTTAAATTTGCAATGGGACAGGGATGGTCATGGTGTTTAAGGAAAAAATGGCTGCATGAGGTCCATTAGTATCTTGATCCTCAGAACAAAATTGAACCACTAACATCAACTCAAGCTCTAGTAGGAAATGAAAAACTTAACCTACTCTTTCATTTGATGGAAGAAAATGCCCATAAAATCCTGGTTACTATGGATACTGGCCAAACATTCCAGGGTTCAGCCATCTACTTAAAAGGGATCACATCATCATGATTCTATCAGCGAAAATGTTCTGCTGCTGCTCATCAAAATCGTTTTTAAAGACCCAGCCAGATTTAAAATATATAATATATATGTGTTTTTTCTTGGACTACTGCTGTAAATCTGAAAGTCTACAAAGACTGCTGGAAAATATCCTATTTACAATCTACTTTGACTGGATCGATTCATATTTAGATGAATTGTTGGTCATGTTCTCATTGGCAAATTACCAAGATTCTCTACTGTAGAAGCCCAGTTTAAGGCAAACAAAAGAAAACTACAGACTGGGCCTTGCACTGAAAGTGCCTCTCTTCTTCATTCCTCCTTCCTATATTTCTTTTGCCCACAGTACATTTTCCCTAAAAAGGCAGTAAGTGAAGAGAATGTCTGTGAGGCAGGAAAAGAGAAGTGAAAGCAGGAGGGAGGGCAGACTGCTCAGTTCAAACGCCTAATTTCCACTCGGAGCTGATTCTGAGGAGCAAGGAGAAAAAGGAAGAAAAACCAACCCACTTCAAAGCCTTTAGGAAAGGAAAGGATTTCTTTCTTTCTTTCTTCTTCCTTCCTTCCTTCCTTTCTTTTTTTTTTTTCCTTAGGGATCGGACCAGAAAAAGATTTTGTAGTACAGCTCTGCTGGTGACCAGGTTCTCCTGGTACAACAGGAGAAAGCACTTAGACCAGGGCACTTTTCAAACAGAACTTAAGGCTTTGTCTGCCAAATCAATACTGATTAGATTTTGTTGTATGTTCTGTTGCCTGGGAACCAGAGAAGGCATTAGAATGACGGTGTCCTGTGGACTGGGAGCTAGATCTGCATTTTCTTCTCTTGTTTACCTCTTTTATCAATAGTAAGAATGAGACCTGTATGGTATTAAGGATTAGTGAGTTGGCCTCAGGACTGGGTTCAAGTCCGGTCTGTATGACTGAACCAGTCTTAAACTCCCATTGCTCCATGAAGCTTTCTATGGTTGGTGTGACCCTTTTGTGGTTGTTTTTATTTTGTTGTTTGGCCATTTTTGTTAGCGTTCAACTTTTCCTGACCCCACGTGGGGTTTTCTTGGCAAAGAAACTGGAGTGGTTTGCCATTTCTTCCTCCAGTTCATTTTACAGATGAGGAAACTGAGGTAGTGTTAAGTGACTTGTCCAGGGTCACAAAGCTATTAAGTGTCTGAGGTCAGATTGGAACTCAGAAGAGTTCTCCTAGTTTTCCTAACTCCAGGCCCTAGCACTCAATTCACTTTGCCACCAAACTGCTCTTTATGGACGCTAATACAAAAATAGGAGGTACTTAGAGGAGGAATGTTGGGGAGTGGGGCAAGGATGGGTAGGGAGGTAGGGTGGAGCACCTGCATGGTAGATTAGAGAAGAATTATGCAATATGTTGTTCCATCCTGAGATGAAGCTGCAAGGCTTACCAGCAAGCAAATGCCTTCCTCCAGCCCCTCCTTATGTAAAGTTTTGTCCTCACATTCAAAATATCAACTACATAAGAATTCAAAAGACTTTTAGTCTAGTCCCAATTCTAACAACCACTGGTTATAGAACCTTTGGCAAATCACCCACCCTTAAGGGGTTTGAATTTCTTCCAGAAACAAGGGATTTGGAACTGACGAGCTTTTAAGGTCACTTTTAGGGGGCCTAGTTCATTCTCGGTAACCTGACCATTCTGAGCCTCAACCTTTTCATTAACAAAAGAAGGGGTTTGGGTTAAATGATCTCTTAAAGTCCCTTCAAGCCCCATTCAGGCTATTATTTAACCTCTCATACTTCAGTTTCTTCTGCTGTGAAACAGGGATAATACTTGTCCCATTTACATCACAGAATTGTTGAGAGGATCAAATGAAGTAAAATAAGCCAAAAGTTTTGAAAATCTAAAAACCCAGTGAAAATGAAGAATGGAGCCACAATAATAATAAGTAAAGAAGGTTGAAGATCCCCTTTCAAAGGTTCATAGCTTGGGGTCCATCAACTTGTTTTTAGAACTACTTTTATATTTAATTTGATACTCAGCACTTAATATTTTGATAAATGAATTTCAATATAATTAAAAATATAAAACTAATATAATTGATTTTCCTTGTAACCCTATTCATATGTAGTTTATGTCCTGCATTTAAAAATATTCTTCTGAGAAAGAGTTCATAGGTTTTACCAGATCTGCCAAAGGGAGTACAGAACATTAAAAAAAAAAAATTGAGAAACCCTGCATATAGTAAGGACTGCCTGAATGTTATAGGCACTTACTAAATGTATCATTGTAAGGAAGAACTCAGGCAGAAGGTATACAAGATTTTTTTTTGCTGCTATTCAGTCATTTTTTTTTTCAGTCATGTCCAACTCTTTGTGACTCCATTTGGGGTTTTCTTGGTGGAATGATTTGTCATTTCCTTCTCCAGCTCATTTTACAGATGAAGAAACTGAGGCAAACAGGGTTAAGTGACTTGCCCAGGGTCACACAGCTAGTAAATGTCTAAGGTCAAATTTGAACTCAAAAAGTTGGGTTTTCTGACTCTAGACCAGGCTACTCTATCCACAAAGTTGCCTCCATACAAGACCACAGGATCACAGATAAGGATAGTTCTGTTCATTTAATAACATTCATATAAAACACTAAGGTTTGCAAAGCACTTTTATATATGTTAACTCATCTCATGTTATCTCACAACCCTGGCAAAGTAGGTGCTATTATTCCTCTCCATTTTACAGATGAGGAGACAGGCTGTGGTCTCTAGGGTCACACACACAGCTAGGACTGAGTGTCTGAAGCAGGTTTCAAACTCACATTATCCTGACTTTTGTTCCCTTTACAATGGCACTTAACTATAGACATGTTTTTAGGATAAAATAAAAGTATTTCATACAGCAGCAGGAATGCTTTTGATCCCTTTGCTACCAGCAGGTCTGCTAGGTCTTGTCTTCTTTCCTCCTAAAATCACTGATAACTCCAAATCACTATGGGCCTTTTATACTTCTTTGAAGTAAAGAGGAAGAGAGAGCAGAAGAAAAGGAAGTATGTGAATGCTAAGACATTTAGTGCAAGGTTCTTACAGTAGGTTTTATGAGAAATTTTAAAAGTATAAAAACAGCAGATTGCCAGATCTCTGATTTGCAAAGAGTCCATCTCCCATAACCTGTCCATAATAAAGTGGTAGCCTCTCAAGTAATCATCTCCACACTTTATATTCCATATAGTATAGTACCTGACACATGATAGGCTTAATAAATGTTTAACTGACTGACTATTCGGTAACAGGAGCCAATCCGTGCTCCATGAATCACATTTCTTATTGTTTGTTGTTTGAAATTCCCAATAAAAACACTAAGTTCCAAAATAAAAAAAACAAAAACCCCTCTGACCACTGAATTTTCCCCATGCCAGCAGAGAATGCATTTGCAAAGCCTATCTTCCCATGTCTTCCACTAAAAGTCAGAGACCATATGCCCCCCTGAGATTCTGCTTGATGGAAATCAGTGGAACAAACACCTCCACGAAAAAGATTTTTTGCATGAGGTTACTGTGACTATCCAGGGCGCAGGTGCATTTTACCTGCCCACCTACGATCGTACCCAGAAGGCAAAGACCGTTTAAATGAGTAAGAAGTGGCTAGGAGTCAGAAGGAGAAAGAGGAACCAGATTGATGACCGAATTTATGAGAACAGTTGCCACGACTTTTGCACTTTTGCAGGTGCTGAAAGAAAGAGGTGTTAAGCTGGAAAAGCTTAAGTGGGTGGGACAAGGGTGGGAGGATCCAAGAAAGCAGAATAAATAGCTTGGTGAATCGGAGTAGGTGGGAACCGTGGAGCCTCGGAAACAAAAGCTCCCACCCGAAAAAGGTCTCCTATCCGACCCTAAAGCGATTTGCTAAGATCTACCCCTACGCTTTCATATGCAAATAAAGAGCTTGGAGAGGGTTGGGCTGGGCTGGGTTGGGCTGAGCTTAACTCCCAGCCTGCTGCGGAGTTACCACACTCTGCATGCACTGAGCACACGCTGCACGTAAAGAGAGGAAAGCTTTGCTATCCGATGCCGAAACCAGGGAGATGGACTGGAGAGAGAATTAGAGAGTCAATTTTAATTAAACCACATGTCTTCTTTGGACGCTGGACAAGCAGACACAGCTGAGAAGCTGCCCCAATGCAAGATCTTCCAGAAAAAGTAAGTTGGAGGCTGGGTGACTTACGGTTCCAGGAACCGATCCTTTCGCAGTCCCTGAAGAGGGATCCTTTTCCCCCCTGAGGAATCAAAAGAATGAACTTTGGGAGATATTATCTTTTTGCCATTCCCGTGCTGAGCGTGGCCCTCTTCGTCCTGCTGTACAGCCATCAACTCTATCTGCCAAAGAGTTATCAGCGGTTAAATGTATCTAGTGAGCGATATTCTCTATCCCAATCCTGTAATGCCGTCATAGAAGGGAGGCCAACATTTGTGTGGGAGAAAATATTAATGCCTTCTTCATTTGGAAGAGTCTCTTGTAAGGAGTATTTGCTCCAAAGTCACTACATAACAGCTCCCCTGTCGGAAGAAGAAGCTGAGTTTCCTTTGGCCTATGTAATGGTCATTCATAAGGATTTTGAGACCTTTGAGAGACTCTTCCGGGCGGTTTACATGCCCCAAAATGTTTACTGTGTTCACGTGGATGAGAAGGCAACAGCTGAGTATAAAGATGCTGTGGGGAGATTGGTGGGCTGCTTCCCCAATGCTTTCCTTGCCTCCAAGTTGGAGCCAGTTGTCTATGGTGGAATATCCAGGCTCCAGGCTGACCTGAACTGCATGAAAGACCTTGTAGCCTCTAAGGTTCGGTGGAAGTACATTATTAACACTTGTGGGCAAGATTTCCCTCTTAAAACCAATAAGGAAATAATCCAGCATTTGAAAGGATTTAAAGGGAAAAATATCACCCCAGGGGTGCTGCCACCTAAACATGCTATTGAAAGGACTAAATATGTCTTCAAAGAATATATGAACTCTAGAACTTCATTTATGCAAAAAACCAAAATTTTAAAATCCTTACCACCCCATCAACTAGTAATTTACTTTGGCTCTGCTTATGTCGCCCTAACAAGGGAGTTTGTCAACTTTATTTTCCAAGACCATCGGGCCATTGATTTACTCCTATGGTCTAAGGACACTTACAGCCCTGATGAACATTTCTGGGTGACACTCAATCGGATCTCTGGTAGGTGTAATTTCTTAATTCTAAATTTAGACCGGTCTGATTTCTATGGTGCTTTAGCCATCAGAATAATTTATGAATGAGCATTAAAAAAAGCATGAGAGAAAGTCTTTCCGTTCCCAAGACATTTTAAGAATGTGTTTATGTTATATGACTGTGTAGGTATCTGATGTACAGGTTTGTATATGACATATAACTGAAGTAACTAGAAGAAAAATTCTTAGATGTAAGGCTCTACGGGTTAGATTATTATGGTGAATTATTATTTTCAAGGCTGTTCTCACCATTTAGAGTTCTCAAAGTTACTTTCTTTTAATGAGATGTGATTACAAAGTAATAAGATGAAGGTTTTCAGCAAATGTGAACTTAAAATTCCACCTGTGTGCTTGTTCCAAAGGAGTCAGTTAAATTGAGAAGCTCTGTACTTCTTCCAGTATGTTGCTATTGCCCAGAAAATATTTTTTAATTCTTTA
The DNA here is from genome assembly GCA_028646575.1 of Pseudocheirus occidentalis. NCBI lineage: Eukaryota > Metazoa > Chordata > Mammalia > Diprotodontia > Pseudocheiridae > Pseudocheirus > Pseudocheirus occidentalis. The sequence continues at coordinate 4,892 of JAQQSW010011910.1, read as the reverse complement.
CAGTTGCTTTAATAAGCCAGGTTACCAGTCACACAAGAAAACTTTTCTCATTACTTTATAATCATAACATTCATTGTTTTTAAGGAACAGCAGGGCCTGTGCCTTGGTCATTGTTGGGAAGGCCTCATTGTTTTAATCTTATATTATTGATCAAAGCCCTTTTGAAGCTCTTCTTTTGGAGTTGTCTTCAGAGACTGACATTTCTTTCGAATATCTCCAAAAATATTGTTTCTGTCAGGATCCGTGATTTCATGAATTTATAGGTGTCAAGGTGTGCAGAACTCTAAATGGTGATAATTGAATCATGGATTTAGGACTGGAAGGGCTCTTAGAAGTCAGGCATTTAGTCCAGGGGTTGGGAACCTGCAGCCTCAAGGCCACGTATGACACTGTAGGTCCTCAAGTGTGGCTCTTCGACTGGATCCAAACTTCACTGAACAAGTCCCCTTAATTAAAGAATTTGTTCCATAAAACTTGGACTTAGTCAAAAGGCTACACCCAAGGACCTAGAAGGTTTCATGTGTCCTTGAGGCCCCACTTTATAGATGCTGAGTTGAAGCTTAGAGGTAAAGTGCTCAAATTCTTACTGCTAGATGCACATTTGATATTTTTTCCCCTTGCTTAGCTTCGATTTCTCCTCTGGAAAACAGGCATATTTGCCTATTAATTTGCCATTATTTAATTTTAATTAAAAGAATTAATTTGCCATTGTGCACCTACTGGATTCCTGGAATTGTTTTAAGAATCAGATGAGCCAATAGATACATAAAATGCTTTGTCAACCTTAGAGCCCTATACAGATGCTACGTCTTGAGATCAACTAAGCTATGGTTACTTTGCCTTAAATTTTCCCCAGCTGTACTTCAGTGCAAACTCTTCAGAGCTTGAGTGACCCAACCGAAGTCATATGATTGGTTCTTTTGTGTCTAAGAATTTGAACTCATGTCTTTTGACTCCAAAACTAGCCCTTTCTCTACCCTACCCATTGCCTCTTAAGGAGATCCCAAATTGTAAGAAATAGCTTTATTTCAACACTTCCTCTTCCTACATTATGAGTCGCCTTCAAATAACTAATCTAAGGCCTTGTCTAATATCTACCACCTTCCATTTGAGTTAAGATGCAGAAAACTTACTCCAGTAATTTATTCAAATCAACATATTAAAGCAGGTAATCTAAGGTGCTAAATATTTGGGTTTAAAGACAAAAATGTACTTGCCAGAATAAGAAAAATAGTTTGGAAACATTTACTTCCAGGCTGACTCAACAGGACAAGAATTTTTTTTAAGTTCTTTGCAGACTCCTCCTGTCTTTCTATAGCATTGAGCCTTCTCAGTTACTTATAACTGATTTGGCCAAAGTCCTAAATAATTCCAGACTTTTGAAGGTAGAAAACAGACTTAAAGGCTTTCTTCTAAGCACTGATTATCTTTCCAAAACTCTTTAGCTCCCATGTATGTAATGCAAAGTCTTAGTGAGTTATAGAAATCAAATTGCTGGCTTCCACATTGGTGTTTGCACATAGTAAGCAATTAATAAATGTAATGATGTTAATTTTTTAAAATCTTTTTGGAAGTAAGAAGGCAGGGCAATTGGGGTTAAGTGACTTGCATAGGTCACATGGCTAGTGTTAAGTGTCTGATGTTGGATTTGAACTCAGGTCCTCCTGACCCCAAGGCTGGTGCTCTATTCACTGCACCACCTAGCTGCCCCAATAATGTTAATTATTAATGTAATAAAAAAATAAATTCTTAATTGATTGCTGGGTGTCCCATATTACCCCATTGCAGATGTCTCTACCAACATGCCTGTCTCTCCTGTCTCCCTTTCCTTCCCCTCCCCCATGTATCTTTGTGTATCTGTCTGTCTGTCTCTCTCTCTCACCCCCCCACACACACACACACGCACACACACACACACACACACACACACACGACTTAACCACAGGTCTTCCTGTTTTTGGTGTAGTATCACAAGGATACTTGATTGTTATTTGAAACTTTGTTCCTTCCTTAAAGCAGACACAAAGTTGCACCAATATCTGTTGGTTTTATAGACACTGCCGGAATATCACTTAGAAAAGCAATGGACAGAGATGAGTCTAAGCAGCCACCGGCAGTGAAATTCAGTGTTGTAGGGAATTTGGTTTCGTAAGACGTCACTGTCAGTTGTTGCTCCCACCGAGAATAGGAATCACTCCAAGGTTCCTAGGTAGGGACTAATTCATAAATCATTTTTATGTATATCTAAAGCAATCTCTAGACCTTCTTCCTGTGAGAAGAGAAAGTGGAAAAGAAATAAGGGGGTAGGGGTGGGGAACGGAGTTAAGCCCCATCCTCCCCTTCTTCTCGGCCAAGACAGGTTAACTTTCTGAAGGTGATGAACGGTTTTTGCCTTTCTGTATATCTCTAGACTTTAGCTCTGTGCCTATCACTTTGTAAGCACTGAATTGCTTGTTGGTTGATTAATTGTATTGAATGGCTTGTGAGAGAAACAGCAGGATTATGTAGTAAGGGCTCAGGGATCATTGCCACTGTACCAAACATGTGGCCTGTGGTTGCTCTAAGTAAGGGGGTTCATGGAGAGATTTTATTAGATAATGCAGGGAAACCCCCGTTGATCTGTCCTTCTTTCTGTGAATCATTCCTCTTCTCTTGTAAATGGATTTGTGTTGCCAAGAGAAATGAGTGATCCCAGCAGGGGAAGAGTGGGGTAGAGTTGGAGGGAGGGATAAGGAAACCCTAAGCTAGTTCCTGGTACAAAAAAGATAAAGCTGTAGTTATTGTAAAAGGAAATAAAATGAAGTGCACTGAGGAGGTTGTTTCCCTTACATGAGGATAGAATTGTTGGGGATTTTTTTCTTAAAACACACATACACACACACACACAAACACACAAACCCTATCACTACCAGCAACAACTTTACTGCTGATTATATTCGGTTTCTGTTTTAAACCACATTATTAACTTAATTATTTACTTAATTTTAATTTAATATTAATTATTTACTTAATAGGTACATTATGTGATACTCTTTCCTTAAGCAAAGTTTACTGTTAAAAACATAGCTTTTGTATGCAATGAAACTGGTTAAACGTCACTAGCTAAAATCAATAAATTTAAATCCAACTTTCTCATAAGAAGAGACATTAAAAATAGCCCTTTAAATATTATTTACTCTTTCTCCACCTCCACCTCCACCTCCTTGGCTCCACTGGCTTCCTTTCAGAATTCAGCTCCAAAGCTCACCTGCAGAAGACCTTTCTCAGTTTGTTTCCCACCCCCTCCCCCACTACTTATTCCGTCCCTCTGAGATCACCTCCCGTGTACACAGCTGTTTGTTTGCATGCCTTCTCCACCATTAAAATGCTCCATGAAGACAGGGACTTGTTTGTTCTTTAGGTTTGGTTTTTTTTGTATCCTTGGTGCTTAGTACAGTGTCTGGCCCATAGTAGGTGCTTAATGAATACTTGTTCACTGATAACAAATGAGATGGTAGGTGCAGGCTCTGGGAACCCCCTTGAACTCTGACTGAATCTTCTCACTTGATGAGGGGGTTGCAGGAGACCATGAGCCTTTCATTATAGCTCGGCCCAAATCTCTGTTACTCTTACTAGCGTAGCCCTCTGTTGTCCATCTGCTTCCCACCCTTGAGCCTAACAAAACAGCTATACCCAACTCAACTGTTACACCCTTGAACCTAAATGTAGAGGGTCAGGGTTAGGAGTGCTCAAGACCCCAAAATACCAACACACTGGGTCCTGCTGAATGAATTTGACTCATGTCTTCTCAGCCAAAGAAAAGTAAAGTTTATTAAAAGTTCACTTGTATTGGACACAGAGCAAGTCTGTGCTAAATCATTCTATGGTGCTCTCACATAGGGAGGCAAGATGGGATCTTATATACAGAAAAGTTGTGGGAGGAGGCTAGGGGTGGTCTAGAGGAGGAGTTTGGGGAGGGTCTTCAGGAGTCAGATGAGGTCAGACTCTAGTGAATGAATGAAGTTGCTGGAGACTACCTGGAAATGGTGGGCTAAGCCAGTTCTAGGGTATACCTCATCACATTAACACATTTGCTTTTAGATGACATATTTTAGAAGGGGAAAGTCCTGATTCTGGAGGCAAAGGGTTCAAATCATGCCTCTGATGTTTATATCTGTGACCATGGGCAAGCCATTTAACCTCCCTGGGTTTTATTTTTCTCATTTGTAAAATTAAGGAGTTGAACTGGATGATTAGCTTACGTCAGTATATGAGTCTCATTTGAGAAAAATGGCATTCCGTCTGGAGTGCTGTCATTTTTTAAAAAATAAACAACATGAAGAAGGCTAAGAAGTTGCTAAACTTAGCTTTAATGAAGTCAATTATTTATATTTGGAAGGGCACATGAATTCAGAACCAAATGATTCTATTCATTTCAACAAACACTGCTAAAGCAGGTTCATAGGCAAGCCCCTAGGAAGACAAAGAGCACTCCTTGGTTATAATAATTGACATTTATGTGGGCTTCCAAGGTACATTGTATGCTATCTAATGAGATAACTAATGAACCTTAAAATAACCCAGGAAGCATTGTTATCAACATCTTGTCAATATTATGAAGCCCCAGAAGGGAAGTGGTGAGTAGTTACAATGCTAGGAAGTATCAGGCCTAGGTTCCCTATCCTGGTATACTGCCTTCCAAGTCCAACTCCTGGGGTAAAGGGATGGGGAAAGAATCCTAGCCTCGGGGGATTATCAGGATCTGGGGATCAGTGATGATTTGTAAGTGGGATTTTTAGAATTGGAAGAAATTTTTAAAGGTTATCCAATCCAAAATAAGCACTTATTAAAAGCTTACTATGTGTCAAAAATTGTGCTAAGAACCAAGAATACAGATACCAGCAGAAAGGCAG
>JAQQSW010011909.1:0-12645 GCA_028646575.1 Pseudocheirus occidentalis | reverse complement strand
CAGATTGTCTCTCCTGGATGTATTTTCCATGTCAGTGGTTTTTTCAAGGAGATATTTCACATTGCTTTCTATTTTTTCATTTCTTTGTAACTGTTTAATAGTATCTTGGTTCCTCATAAAGTCATTAGCTTCTACTTGCTCCACTCTAATTCTAAAGGAATTATTCTCTTCAGAATGCTTTTGAGATTCTTTTTCCATCTGGCAAATGTGACTTTTTAAGGCATTCTTCTACTCACTGGCTTTCTGGGCCTCTGGCCATTTGAGTTAATCTGTTTTTTTCAAGTGTTGTTTTCTTCAGTCAGGTTGTTGACTCTCTTTTCATGATTTTCTCGCATCATTCACATTTCTCTTCCCATTTTTTCCTCCACTTCTCTTGTTTGTTTTTCAAAGTCTTTTTTTCAGTTGATCTATAGCTGCTAGGCATTCTTCAAGTGTCTTGGAAGCATTTGGTGTGGGAGTTCTGACTGTGCTGTCTTCCTCCCATTCCATGGTTTGATCCTTTTTGTTCCCAAAAAAGGATTCTAGAGTTTTATTGCTGTTCTTATTTTGCTTCCTTTTCCTCATGTTGGCCAGTCAATTAATTGGTTTGTTTTTTAGCTTTGTGAAACTCTGCTTCCAGGGGGGAAAGCTCTGTTCTAAATTGGTGGGGTTTACCCACCTGCTGGAGCTATTAGGGGGGTGTTGCGCCCCCCCCCCCAGCTTTGGCTTGCTGAAAGCACATCCCAGGCCCACCACCCAAGACCACAATCTGGATCCAGGCTGCTCAATGCAAGAGCACTTGGCCTTGATCAATCACCTCAGCCCACCTGCAGGGTCTCTAGGCCAGGAGCTCTGAAGCAGCCTAGTGGGGGCAGCTGCCAGTTACACCACTTTCTGTCCTTCCCCCACTGCCTCCTTGCACTGGGGGCAGATTGGCCAAACTGCTTTTCCTCCCCCAAATTAAGTTTCAAAGTTTCACTTTCACTGACCGTCTCTAATACTGGTTTGTTGGATGTCAAGATCCCTTCAGGTGCAGTAGATCTTCTCTGAAATAGACTCACACTGAGGCTTGGGAGGCTCCTTTCCTCCCCACTGCCCTGGGGCCTGACCTGGCTGCGTTTCTGTTTCAGACTGTGCTGGTCTCAACTCCCAGCCTGCTGCAATGAGCCCCTGCTGCCGAGCTGCCTTCAGCGAGAGATGTGTTTTCTGTTTTTTGTGAGTCTTAGAGTCCTAGACTTTGTCTTGGGTCATATTTTATGGGTATTTAGGGTGGCTATGTGGGAGCTGCGGCACCTTGCTGCTTCTGCACCACCTTCTTGGCTCCATCCCCCAGTTATGTCAGTTTTAAATCCATTCAAATTCACTTTTTAGCCTTTAGCAACAGAATTGTTGGAGGACTGTGGAAAAGCTATTGCTTCCTTTCTGCCATCTTAGTTCCACCTTTCCTGTCCTTCATTCTCAAAGCGAACAATGACATCATGAAGGTGATGCCATGACTTGCACATGGATTGTATTTAAGGAAGGGAGGACTGCACAAAGTCACCATCCTCACTTTCTCCTCTAGATCCATGTAGATGCAGTGGTCAGATATAGATCAGGACAAAGGGAGATGGTATGTGGATGTACAGTGGGGTTAAAATGAATGAATTTAGAGTAGAGGTGTCAAGGGAAGTTTATGATCAGAGTGAGGAATTCCAGAGTTCAATATCATTAAAAGTGGCTGTGTTATGGGTGATGGTGAGATCATCCTTAGACATGGACAGACATGGAATATTCAAGGTCATAGAAGTTGGAGAGGTTTATTTCTGTGGAAAACATTTTCTCAGTGTATTTTCTCCCTCTAATGATCCAAGTAGCAACCCATGTTCAGTATAGTCTATTGTCTTTAAGAGTTTCTGTAGACAAAAATGAATGAATTTTGATTTGTCCTTATAGAAAGAGACACTTGGAAATTTTGTCCAGACAACCAGTTAAATTCATGAACCCCTGGAAAAAAATGTGGATGGTTTATGTTGTTCCATTGACCTAGAGGAACTTTATAGGTTAAAATTCAATCTCTGAGTGTGTACCCAGAGCTGAGAAAAGCTTTGGTAGGAGGAGGATAAGGTAAGTGCCTGGAATGAGAATCAAAGAAGTACTTAGCACCTTATTTCAGCTATTTAACTATTTAGCCCCTTGTTTCAGTTCAAGTTTCCTTGCCCATGATGATATCAAATCTTTGTTAAGAAACAGAACTTGTGAACCCCACAGTGGGAAGAATTTGCTGATGCAAGAGGAAAGGGTGGAACAGAGAGGAGCTAATGACTATATATAAGGAGAAGCCCAAGCTGGGAGAAAGCAGAATTGAGAAGGGGAACTTTGTGGTGTCCAGGTACTCTGTTTGTCTGTACTATTTGTGTTGATTTTTGTTTGTGATACTTCATATAGAAACCCTGGGACCTTAGTGGAAGCCCTGAAACAGGATGTTCTTTGTCTGTTTATAGAAGTCCTGGAGGAGGGATTCGGAGGTCGTGGGACTGTACAGAGATTTGTGTTGAGTTCTCAGACCTTGTATGTGAGTCTGTGTTGATTTCACAAGCAAATAGTGAATTGATGATACCAACAATGTGTGTGAATGTTGTTTTGCCTCTGTTAACCTTTTTCTTCTCAGAAACAGAAACTGTGAAGGACTTGAGGTGCACTGGACACTGTGAGCATCAATATGGAACAGGAACTGGACAAGGAGCTGGATGAGGAGCTGAGAGCTGCCTATTTTTGAATCCAGGTGACAGTTGGGTAGATACAGGCAGGAGCTGGAACCATAGAAGAGTCACCATGGAATCTGAACTATCCTCAAGTCAAGAGAAAAAGCCTCTCCCTGGGTACTTAGTGCTGATTGACAAGTTCATGATTTACTATGATCTAGGGGTGGGAGAACTTTGTACTCTGTACTTTTTGCCTCTTAAGGATGATTGAGTTAAGAATGATTGGAAGCTAATCTCACACTAAGAAGAAAGAAAACTTTTTGACTGAGAGATTAAGACAATGTGACCTAGAGGCAGAAAACTTTGACCTTTGTATTTTGTGTCCCTTAAGTAGGCTTGCTTCTAAAGGATGATTAAGTTAAGGACTTACCAAATAGTATCTTTTGTTTAAAACTATGTGGCCACTTTAGTGATAAATTGTTAAGTTATAACATTGTGGAATACTGTACTTTGGTTTCTGTGACTGTTTTACTTCAATTTACTGCTGAATAAATAGAGAGTTCACTATACTATGTGATCAGAACCTTAGAGCTGTCCACAGCAGCAGTCCTCTGGAAAGCTGCTCGTGCATGACTTTACAGTGTCCCACCCCCCTACCACATCAAACCCAGTGTCAATTTGTTTAACACATGGTACCCAACTTGCTTCACATACACCAACTCAAATTGGTTTCGTTCAGGGGTGGGGAACCTGTGACCTTGAGGTTACATGTGACCTCAAGACTACAGGTTCCCTATCCCTAGTTTAGTTTATTATATGATGGTGAGGGACTGTCTTCTATTTGGCCTCATGTCCTAAATCCCCATAGAGAGACCCTCACACGTTCTGGGACATTCCGTAGGCGCCAGTTTTCCTTATGAAACAGAAAGCTTAATTTTTTTTTTACTCTTTTTTTTCTCTTCTATACTGACTTTGAAGTATAGGGAAGATCTTAGAAATCAAGATAATCATTCTCTAAATTCTAGGCAAGCAGCAATCTCTTATAAACATTATGAAATGTCCTTTGTTGAATCTCTGTAACTGTTTGGGAGCAATAGTGATTTCTGCCTGTTTGTATGAGACTGCCCAAAATTTGTGCCATGTTGAATGTTTTGACTCCTTCCTGTGCAGCAGTGGTGAGAGGAAAGGATGTGGGGAGAATGTGAAAAGACAATGATTAATCTTCCATGGTACTCTAGGGAATTTTTCTGGGAGATTCTGGGTATGAATGATGTATTTAAAATACGCTCCAGCTGAGAAAAGTATAATGGCACCAATGAGGGCTTAGTCCTCAGAGAACGCACAATATTCCCTGATGACTGCAATCCAAAATGTGGCACTTTGGAGAACCAACTTTTGAGAAAGAGTAATTGAGGGTCTGGCGCTATGTGTTAATGGAGAGTTTTCAATGAATTGTCTTCAAAGTCAGGACTAATGACAGGTCCAGGATTGAATTCACATACAAAAAGATCAGTGTGACCCTTCTTCATTCCTTTCATAGTTTCATTTTTCCCTAGTTGTTGCTGTTATTGTTGTTGTTAATTTTTAAGTTTACCTAAAAATAGAAAGAAGATTTAATTAGGATACAATAACTGATTCAGGTGGACACAGTTCTCCTCTTATCTGCTTTCATATCTGTCACAGTGGCCATGCCAATTTAGAAAGATCAGTTGACAGGAGTATATCAATAAGGATTCTCTCAAGCCTGTGGAACCCCCTCTAATCTTCAGCTGAGTATTTTATGCCCCATCAAACACTTGTACATTGGTCTTCTAGATCAATCAAGTCTTGAAGATAGTTCCTGGTGCTTAAAGAAAAAAATCAGTCTAGTGTAGGTGGAGCTACAAGGGTATGGATGGTAACTTAAGGGCAGTGTAGGAAACCCTCGTGAAAAAAGAGTACTGACTTAAAGTCAGAGGACCCAAGGCCAGGTCTCAAACTCACCAGCACAAGTCACATGATGCTCTAAAAATTTAAAGTATAAATGTGAGTCATTGTCATCTCTGACTCCTAGTTTCCTGTCTATCTTACATTGTACACCTAATGCATAAACATGTTACACACACACACATACACACACACAAATAGAGGAAAGCAGTGATGACAGGGCTCACTCTGTCCCTGCACAATAACAAGAAGAGTGAATTATGGCATGTAAAATAGTTCAATTATTTGTTCTCAAAGAGGACCATGACATCAAGAAGGTGATGCCATAACTTGCAAGTGAATTGGATTTAAGTGAGGGAGGGCTGTGCAAAGTCACCAACCTCACTTTCTCCTCTAGAGCCATCTGCGTTCAGTGGCCAGATACAGATCAAGACAACTGGAGAGGGCCCAGGATTCCACTGGTAAAAGAAAGATGAGGAAATACCTTCTTCTCAGTGCAAGATATCACTTTCTCCGTAACTTATTGTTATGGGAATCTAAAGATCTTCCCTGCTCCCAGGCCTTTTGATAGGCTCAAGTGACTCTGAGAACCTTCTCTGACTTGAAAATATACTCTGCCCCCAACAGGCTGAACATGGTCACATGGAGCCTATGGCAGGAAGCTTCTTTTTCAGGAATGCCCACACCTTTTTATTTTGTGATTGGTCAGTGGGTCAAGAAGATTGTGACATTCTCTGATCCAGGATAAGGCTATATATACTCTGATGTGAGTTTTTCCTTTGGGGCTAACTTTGGAAAGAGTTGTATGATTTGGCTAGATGAGACTCTGGGAAGCCATTGAGCCCCTAGGCTTTGAAAACCCAGATATTGGTGCTTCCTTCTCTGGTAACTAACTAGGTATGGATATAATGGTCAGATGGCTGGAAACCCATCTGCTGAACCTATTTCTTTGTCTACTTGTAACTTCTGTTTGTATTCTCTGAAGTTGAGGGTGCTGACTTTTTCCCCCAAATTAGGTAAATGATATATGTTTGATTAAAGTAAGATTGTTAAACCATTTTGAGTTGCTTCCCTTTAGAATAGCAGATCTAAGAACCTATCCTAGAAGCCATCCTAGGTATGCTGGGGTGCTTGCTGCTACACTTACAGTCTTAGAGAGTTTTCTAGAGCAGTAAGAAGTTAAGTCACTTGACCAGGATCACACAGCCAGTATGTTCAGACACTAGCCTTGAACCCAGGTGTTCTTGACTTTGAGGTGCAATCTATATCCATCATGTCAAACTGCCTCTACACTAATGAAGTATTTTCCCCTCCCTGACTCAGTGACTGACATCAAAGAGCTTCTGTGCAGTCACCCTAAGGAAAACTAAGTGATCTGTAATAACCTATAAGAGTACTTATGGAAATAATAACCACGGATTATTTGTTTGCTGTTCCACTTTGGGAGAGGCATGGGAATAACAAAACATGAGCCATGGCAGTCAGTACCTGGAAACCCACCACCTCCTCACAGTATCTTTATTTTAGTTAATGCTGCTGTCCAATGTGAAGTTTCCCATGGGTATGATCTTCACATAGAACATATTTTCTGGGGTAAGTTCCCATTTCAAATATTTTATCCTATTCATTAATTGGTGGTAGGGGACATGTTGTCAGACCACTGTCTTTTTATTTTGGAAAAAAATTTTTCCAAAACTTTAAACTTTTTTTTTTGGAAAATATTATCACCATAACAACAAGCCCCTTAAGGGGCCTGGGCTTGGAGAAGAGACAAGGAATCTGAAGGGAAGGTGTCCTTTTAGACTCTCACAGACTTATTCTTATCCTCTCCCTGCAGAATACTCAGTAGCTCACTGAAAAGTACCTGAGGAGAGTTTACGTACCTAGCCATTGGTAAGGGGATGGGTTCTTCATTAAGATATACATTTGTTACCCTTGTCAGAGCCAAAAAATTGAGGCTAGATGGACCATCTGATATTATTATTATTAATCTTCCCCAATATTGAATGAATATGTCTAGTTCTACTTCAGATGTGTTCTTTAGTACCTCACAAGGTGAACTGATTCAAGTATGAGCATACATCATGCTTCCTAATTTGTCAACGGCAATATTGAAGGGTCTATGACTCACTTTTTTAAGATTAAGTCATTTAGTCTCAAATTGATTTTTAATCCTAGCTTTAGAGGTCATTTTTCCAATATATTATTTTATTCTGGTCTATAAAAAATCTAATACCTCTGCTTTTCTTCGTTAATTTTTTAAGTTTTTATGCTCCAATTCATGGTCGAGTTTGGTGAAGGTGCCATGCAAAGGCAAGAAAATGTATATTCCCCTATTCCTATTCAGTAATCTCTAGAGGTTTATCATATCTAACTTGTCTAAAATTGTATTCAAGTTCTTAATTTCTCTACTCCTAATTTTTTGGTTTGATTTATCTAGGACGAAATGGGATAAATTGAATTCCTCCATTGTTTTACTCTCTCTTTCTCCCTTTAATTCATTTAATATTTTAATAATTTAAATGTTAACACCATTTGGTGTTGTAATGGTAATGAGGATTTGAAGATCCTCCCCGCCTTGTAATGGCAAGCAAACAAGTACTTAGCACCTTGTTTTTTCCACTTGATTATATCAAGCCTTTGTTAAAAAAATAAAATAAAATAAAACCCAGAACTTGTGAATCCCACAGTGGGAGGAAGTTTATGATGCAACAGGAAGGGGTGGGGCAGGGAGTAGCTAATGATCATATATTAGGGGAGGACCAGACTGGAGAGAGGAGAACTGAGAACAGAACTCGTGGTGGCAGAACTGAGAACTGAGAAGTGAGAACTGAACTGAGAACTGAGAAGAACTGAGAAGAAGAAAATTGAGAAGAACTGAGAAATGAAAAGAGAGGAGAGCTGGGAGGAAGCATGGCTTTGTGTATCTTGATGTTACTTCGTCAGATTCAGCTGCTGATAGAGGATGGTGCTGTTGTTACAGAAGCCCTGGGACCTTACTGCTGGTTCAGAAGCCCTTAAAGAGGATTTTCTTGTTGTATGTTTACAGAAATTTTGGAGGAAGGTCTTACTGATGTTTTCAGAGGTAGGTCCTGGGACTATACTGATGATTTGTATTGATTTCTCAGACCTTGTTATTGGGTCTATGTTGATTTCACAGGCAGAAAGTGAATTGATGATGATGCCATCAATGTGAATGAATGTTATTGTGGCTTTGTTAAGCTTTGTCTTCCCAGGAACAGAAACTGTGAAGGACCTGAGGTGACTAGGCACTGTGAGCTTCAATATGGAACAGAAACTGCACAATGAGCTGGACAAGAAACTGAGAGCTGCCTACCCTTTAATCCAGGTGACAGTTGGATGGATTTGGGCAGGAGCTGGGACCATGGAAGAGAAACCATGGAAGCTGAGAGCCTGTCTCAAGTCAAGATGAAAAGACGTCTCCTTGGGTACTTAATGCAAAATGAGAAGATCATGATTTACTGTGGCCTAGGGGTGGAGAACTTTGTACTCTGTATCCTGTACCTTTTAAGGATTATTGGAAACTAATCTCCAATTAAGAAGAAAAAAGAGTTTTTGACTGAGAGATTAACCCAATGTGACCTAGGGGTGGAGAACTCAGACCTTTGTACTTTGTGTCCCTTAAGGAGGCTTGCCTTACTTGTTCTTACTGAATGATATCTTTCGCTCAAAACTATGTGACCACTTAGGTGAAAACTATGTGGCCATTTTAGTGATAAGATGTTATTTTATAACATTATGAATGCTGTAATGTCATAACATTATGAATTCCTGTTAATGTTTTGTCTTAGTTTATTACTGAATAAATAGAGAGTTCACTATACTATGTAATCAGAACCTTGAAGCTGTTCACAGAAGCAGTCCTCTGGAAAGCTGCTTGTGCTTGGATTTATAGGTGTATACATGTTTAGCATTGATATTAATCAGTTGTCTGTGATACCTTTTAGCACTGTCTGCTTTCAAGTGAGCAAAAATATTACTATGGACTAAATGGGGTAGTAGGCTTTGGCTGCTTTATCTCCCTACTCAACTGTTACATGTCCCTGAATGTATGATGCAAATTTTTTTGCATTTATTCTTTTGTGATTTTAGATGAGTATCTGGAGATGGGATGGGCCAAGATGTGACTCTGTGGTTAGAAGAGCTGCTAGAGTTTGTATTTAGGTGACCTCTGGGGATCTATCTACTGCTGTGAGTTGGGGTTGGAAGTTGAACCAAGATCCAATTCATATTAGTGTGGACGTTTCTTGGGTAGCATATATGTGTGTGTGTGTGTGTGTGTATATATACATACCTACATATATGTGTGTGTGTGTGTGTATATATACATAGAGAGAGAGAGAGAAAGAGACAGAGAGAGTATAATTATGTCAGTACCTGACATTTTCCTAGCTTAGTAGACCATGCCAAAATATGTGCTTTGCTAGACTAACTTTCAAGAACAAATGGCTAGCTCCATGCCATAGTAAGATATCAGAGGACATTAATAGAAGAGTGAATTTAGTTGCATTTATTTCACTAAATCCCATCTTAGCATCCATCAGTAACAATGTAGACTATGTTACTTTTGCTATATTGTGGTTGTCACATCAGCTCTGGAATACTAAATTTTAGGTATCTTAATCCAAGAGGAACAGTGGTGAATGAAGACATTAAGAGTAGGCTAACTGAGACAGTGTGAACATTTGAAAACATGGCATGGGAGAATTAGGTGAAAAATCATAATATGTTTCATTTTTAGATAAAGTCTTAGGGAGGACATTTTCAAATGTCTGATTTAGTGTTTTATTTCAAAGAGGGACTGAGCTTGTTCTGATTTTCCCTAGCGTGTGAGAACTATAAAGAAATTAATCAGGGTAAGTATAAGGAGAAACTCTTCATCAATTAAAAATCTTAGGTAGTGTATTCTCTGCCACTGGAAGTTTTAAAAAAAGAGGTAATATGGACACTGGTTAGTAATTCTATTGAATCCATTCATGCTTCAGATAGAAATTGGACTAGAGCTTGTTTTAAACTTCAAGTTCTATTATTCTTCTTAACTCTTAGGTGAATAAGACAAAGGCCTTGATCAAAAAGGCCTAATTAAGCAAAATTAAATAAAGTTCCTATCCTAATCCATCAATTTGGCAATCATGGATTCTCAATCAGAAGGGAGCTCAGAAGACTTGTAATCAATCCATAGTTGAATAGAGAAATTCTCTCTATTGCATTCCTGATTAGTGATTACCTGGCCTATGCTTGAAGATCCCAGTCAGGAGAAACCCACTCCTTCCAGAGACCAGCCTATTTCTGTTTTGAATAACTCCAGTTCTTGGATAATTCTAATTAATAACTGTTTCTTTTCACCAGGCAAAAATGTACCTCTTTGTAAATTCTACTCCTAGTTCTTCCTTTTGGGCCTAAGCATAATCTGTGAACTCCTTCACTATCCTAGCTCTTTGAGTTACTCAAAGGACAATGGGAAGGCACATATGACTGGTTTAAGGAAATTGCAACACATTACCACTAATGACCTATCGATGAGCAGTGCCATGAAAAGCGTCAAGAGCACATATTACTAGAATAGAAGATAGGTCAGCCATGTAGCAAGAAAAGGTGACAACAGAAAAATGACTTGTCTGAAACACTGGTTGATATACATGAAACATTTTTTTAAAAAAATTAGCAAGCATTTATTTTCTCTCCCTTCCACCACCTCCACCCTAATTGAAAAAAGAACAAAAACATTGTAATAATAGTCAGTCATCTAGCATTCATTGTTAATTATTATTTCAGAGTTGTCTTTACAATTTTTTTATTGTATAAACTGTTCTCCTGGTTCTGCTTACTTTAGTCTGCATCAGATTACATAAATAATCCCATATTTTTCTAAAACCATCCCTTTTATCACTTCATGCAATTAGTCAATAACCATTTATTAAATGCCCACCTATATGTCAGAAAATATATAGTAAGTGCTAGGAATATAAAGAAAAGTTAAAAGATAGTTCCTGCTTACCAGGAACTCACACGAGGAGACAGCATGCAGACAACTATGTACATAATAAGCTATACACAGAATAAATTGGAAATAACCAACAGAGAACTCTATGATTAGAGGGGATCTAGAACTTCCTGTAGAAGGTGAAATTTTAGTTGGCACTTGAATGAAATCAAGGAAATCAGGAGGGAGAGATAAGGAGGACAAGCATTCTTGGCATGGAGGACAGCCAGTGAAAATGCTCAGAGAAAGAAGGTGGAGTTTTTTGGTTTTTAAATCGCAGAGTCCAGTGTTAATGTGTTGTAGAATGGGGAGGGGATGGGAATCTATTCTAGGTCTATAAGATATAAGAAGACTGGAAAGTTTGGGAAAGACCAGGTTATTAAGGGCCTTGAATACCCATCAAAGGACTTTATATTTGAGCTTGGAAGTGATAGGAGTCACTTTATTGGGTAGGGTGTGTGTGTGTGTGTGTGTGTGTGTGTATGTGTGTGTGTGTATGTGTGTGTGTGTGTATGAGACACTTTTATATTTGATCTTGGAGTTAACAGGGAGTTAGTTTATTGAATATGAGGGTGACATGGTCAGGAAATGATGATGATAGTTTTATTTATATAGTGTCTACTCTGTGCTAAGCATTTTACAAATATTATCTCATCTTATCCTTACAAAAAGCTGGGAGGTAGGTGCTATTATTACTCCCAATTTACAGATATGCAAAATGAGACATATGGTGGTTAAGTAACTTGCTCAGGGTTACACAGCTGTAAGTGTCTGTGGTCACATTTGAACTCCGGTCTTCCTGACTCCAGGTTCAGCATTCTACCACCTACCTGCCTGTAGCAGCAAGCACCCTAGCATACCCAGGATGGCAGCTAGTACAAGTTCTTTGATCTCTTTTTCATAAAGGAAACAATCTTACTTTAATCAAGCATATATCATTTACCTAGTTCAGGGGAAAAAGTCAGCACCCTGAACTTCGGAGAATACAAACAGAAGTTACAAGCAAACAAAAATACAAGCAGAGAAAATAACAGAATTCAGCAGAACAACAGACAGGGCTTCTAGCTGTCTGACCATCACATATACCAGAGAGAGAACCACCAACATTTGGGTTTTCAAAGATGGAGGGCTCCATGGCTGCCCAGAATCTTATTTGGCCAAATCACCTAACTCTTCCCATAAGTGAGTCCCATAACACAACCTCATCTCAGCGGTATATATAGCCATCTCCAGGGTCTGAGAACATCACAATCCTTAAGACCCACTTGACTATAAAATAACAAAAGTTGTGCCTTCCTGAAAAAAGAGCCTCACCTAAGAAAGCTTCTCCTGTGGGCTCTGCTCCACCCTTCAGCAAACTCTTCCCACCACAGGCTCCATGTGACCACATTCATCCTACTGGGGGACAGATTATATTTGCAAATCAGGGAAGGTCCTCAAATTCACCTTGGGATCATTAAGGAGCAAGGAAGATCTTCAAATTCCCATTCGCCTTACACTGCCCTATAGAACTGCACTTTTAGAAAATCACTTTAACAGTGGTATGTAGGACAATGGACTGGAGTGTGCAGATACTTGTCACAGGGAGACCAAGGAGTAAGCCAATGGAATAGGTCAGGCATGAGGCAAAGAGGGCCTGTATCAAACAAGGTCAATGTAACCAAGAGAGAAGTGGGAAATTGGGAAAGAATATTTACAACTAATGTCTCTGATAAAGGCCTCATTTCTAAAATATACAGGGAATTAAATAAAATTTACAAGAATGCCAGACATTCCCCAATTGATAAGTGGTCAAAGGATATGAACAGGCAATTTACAGAGGTAGAAATTAAAGATATATTTACGCACATGGAAAAATGCTCCAAATCACTATTGATTCGTGAAATGCAAATCAAAACAACGTTGAGGTACCACATCTCACCACTCAGGCTGGCTAAGATGACAAACCAGGAAAATGACAAGTGCTGGATGGGATGTGGAAAAATTGGAACTTTAATGCATTGCTGGTGGAGTTGTGAACTGATACAACCATTCTGGAGGGCAATCTGGAAC
>JAQQSW010011908.1:0-12645 GCA_028646575.1 Pseudocheirus occidentalis | reverse complement strand
TGAGGTAACCTGAGGGGCTTTTTAAATGCTCTGCTTTTTAAAAACATTTTGCCACCCTTACTTTTTCAAGAAAACTGCCTCCATTACTTCTACCTACTTACTGATTTCAGATTTGCCACTTATGACATAAGTGAATCTTCTCCCATTCTTTTTTGCTCCTCTATGAAATAAAAGAGATGGGAAAGAAAGAAAGGAAAGAAGAAAATAGAAACGAAGGAAGGAAGGAAAAAAAGGAAGAAAAAAGGCAGGAAGGAAGGAAGGAAGAAATGGAAGAAAGAAGGAAAGAAGGAAAGAAGGGAGGGAGGATGGAAGAAAGGTAGGAATGGAGGAAGAAAGATAGAAAAAGAAGGAAAAAAGAAAGAGATAGAAAGAAAGAGGAAGGAGAGAAGCAAGGCATTAGGAAACATAAAATAAAAATTTCCTATGTAGTACCTACTCCCTTCCAGTTAACTTCTACTAACTTCTAGTTAACTAAATAGCTCCATTTCTTTTAAAAGATTATCATGTGACATTATCTTTAATCCTTTTGTTTGATTGTTTGTTTTGTAGTCTTCTGGTTCTTCTCTATATGCAGTCTAAGCTTTATAGCAATCTCCTAAAATGTAGGTATGCAGAACAATATGCAATACTTCAGATGACAGGAAAACTATCAACTTTCTGGTCCTATACATTGTATGTCCTAATGTAGCCAACAATGTCACTAGGGATCTTTTTTTTTGCATGTTTGTTTTATTTTGTTTCATTTTATCTTGTCTTAAAATTGTTGATTTTTTTCAATAATGAAAATAATTATGTTATCACATATTGAGACTGTTGTATATTATAACTGCCATATCATTCTTTCACACACAAACTTACCAATCCCTCTAAATTCTAATGTCTTTCTGTTTCACGGATGAGACACAGGAGACATTGGAGGTTTGGGACTCCAGTCTTTAACAGGTTTACTCTTGATCTAGTCAGAGAAGCCTACACTTTTGGAGGGGTTAATAATCAGCTGTTTTCTAGTCTAATCTTCTCAAAAACATTGCTGATAATGAAAACACCAGTTCCTACAGCACTCCTTAATCACCCTTCTTGTAGGGGCTGGTGAGAAGAAAGGGCAACCACTCTTGCAACTCAAAGGGTTCGATTGAGGCAGGCACAGCTTGTGCACTCCTCTAAATCCCCCAAACCTTTACAGGAGCCTGTCAAGGTATGCACAGATTATTTTATGAGTTCCCTGTGGTTTCTCTCTATGGGTTCCCTCTGAGTGGTTTCCCCACTCACTTATCAGTGCCTACTTGCTTTATAGGGCAACAGAGAAGGGAAGGTACCTTGCCAACATTTTAACCTCACAAGTAAACTTTAGAAATATTGTTATTCTGTGAAAGCATAGTAAACACCTATTATGTAACCCCTGTACCTCATGAGACAGCTTCAGTTGGAAATTAGACATGGCCATGGACATATATCCCGGGAGACTGAATTCTGCAAACGGTAACAAAATGCTCCTTACATACACTTACCATTAATTTTTCGTATCTGTCCTCCAAACAATCCATTTATATGCAGCTGCTTATATGTTTTCTCTACATTTAGACTGTGAGCTTCCTGAGGGGATGTTCTATCTTTTGCCTTTCTTTACCTATCCCTAGTGCTTAGCATAGGGACTACAATCTATTAATCACTTGATAAATGTTTATCATCTGACTTAATGGATAAACTATGTCTATTTTGTTTTTATGAAGTTTATATATTGAGCCCAATGTTAGACTTTTAGGTTTTTCTTTTTAAATTTATTCTTACTTGATTTGATATGGCTGAAGTCTCAATGAGAATTATTGTTGACTTTTAAGAATATAACTACATAGACTTTAATTGTTTCAAAAACATTACTTTTTTCCACTGTCTGGTTGAATTCTACCAAAATTGTATGGCAGGAATTGTGGCTATAATTAGACCCAATTTCTAGACAAAGAAATGGTAATGTGAAATACCTTTCCCAGACCTCACAGAAAGTAAGTGATCATGCAAAGAACAGAACCCAGGTCTTTTAAGTTTAAGTGCATTTTTTTCCTTCCACATATATGTAAAAATTGTTTAATTCTAGTAAAGTTTTAAAAGGCAAATCAACCAACCAACCACACAAACATCCTCCAAACAAATATTTCCACAGTTAAGTATTTCCCCAGTTCTGTGTAAAGGTGAGAATACTTTTACAAAGAAGAGTAATAAAAAGAAGAGTCTATAGCTTTTGGAGCAACTTCTCTCACATCTAGACTTCTAGAAAAGCTATCTGAAATTTAAAGTGTTCAGTAGATACTGCAAAGTACAGCTAATATACATCTCCTAAAGTGTGTACTGTTATGACAAGCAAAAGATGTATTAGTTCAAATGCAAAACATTTAATTGTGTGACCTAGGAAATAATAAAAAAAATACTGGGACATGATGGTGGTGCATTCTTCCATAGGTTTATATACCAACAGAAGTTGATCACAGACAGCTTGTCAGTCAGTTAACTAGCATTTACTGCCTGTTATATGTTTGGTAATGTGATAGGCACCAGTAGTAGAAAAAAAACAAAGTAAAAATTAAAACACACAAATATAGACACACACACACACATACCTGTTCCTGCTTTTAGTGTATGAAGGGAAATATAGTGTAAGAATAATGGACAGAAAGCAAGGGCCAGGTTTTGAAGGATTTGAAATACCAAACGACACTTAATATTTGATCAAGGAGGTGATTACATTTCTATTGGGAGCCACTAGTATTTAATACTTAGAACATTAATATAGGAAGGTATTTTTGAGAATGATGTTGGCAGCTTAGAAGAGGATGGATTATACTGGGACAAGATTTGAGAAAGGGAGACTGACTAGAAGGTTATTGTAATAGACTAGGCATTGGGTTATGAGAAAGTAAGACCTCATGGTAGTTATGTAAGTGGATACAAAGAGATGCATATAGGATGCACTACAAAGATAAAAAAAGTTACAAAAATGGATTTGTGCCAGGATTGTGAGTAAGGAATTGAGAATGTTGAAGATTTTGCAAACCTGCATTACTAAGAAGATGATGGTATTCTTGACAGTAAAAGAAAAAGGTTAAAAGAGGAAGAGGTTTGGGGGAAAATGATTTTTTGCAAGGCAAAAGATCTTGGACTACAACCAATATCACCTATCCAGCAAAACTAAGTATAATCTATCAGGCAAGGAGATGGACATTCAGTGACATAACAGAATTCCAGATCTTCCTGATGGAAAAGCCAGAACTCAATGGAAAATTCAACCTTCAATTACAAGACCCAGGAGAGACATAGAAAGGTAAATAAGGAACACACACACATGCACACACACACACACACACAACTTGTTATTTAACAAGAGCAAACTGTTTACATCGTTATATGGAAAGGTGATGACTGTTAATATCATGAACTCTATACCTACAGCAACATCTAAAAGGGATGTAAGGAAGAAATAACACACAACATAGAGTATAAAAATCCATCATATCCTACAGGGAGAAAGAGAGGGGAAGGGCCAAGAAAGGGGGGATTAGAAGGGAGGGAAGAAGTAGTAAGGGAGAATGGTAGGAAAAGGGAGGGGATGGAAACGAAGGGAATACTGAGGGAGATGGTAATCAAAAGGAAAACTCTTAAGAAGTGGAAGGAAGAAGGGGGAAAAACAAAAGCATAATCAGGGGAAGGAATAGGATGCAAGGAAAGACACAGATAGTAATCATAACTGTGAATGTGAATGGAATGAACTCTTCCATAAAATAGAGGCAGATATCAGAATGGATTAAAAACCATAATCCTAAAATATGCTGTTTACATGAAACACATCTGAAACAGAAGGAAATACACATGGTAAATGTAAAAGGCTGGAGTAAAATATATCATGCCACAGCTAAAGTTAAAAGAAAAAATAAGCAGGGGTAGCAATTTTTATCTCAGATAAAGGTAAAACAGAAGTAGATCTAATTATTTTCATTTTTAGGGAGGCATTTTCTCCAGTTAGATTTTGGACCTCCTGTTCTAGTACTCCAATTTTGCTTTTCAAAGATTTAATTTGTTCAGTGAGATTTTTTTCCAGTTTGGGCACTGTAGATTTGAATTTATCTCCTACTTCTCTAGTTTCATTTTTAAAATCTCTTTTGAGATCCTCCAAGAAGGCTTGAGACCAATTTGCCTTTCCTTCTGTGGTCTCCAGTGTGGATACAGAGTCCCTGTTGCCTTCTGAATTTGTTTCTTCTTGCTCACTATAAAAGCATTTGATAGTCCTAACCTTTTCAGTTTCCATCTTCCCCATTGTGAGTGCCTTTGTCCTGAAATTTGGAGTGGATATCCAAGTCTGGGGTGCAGGAGTATTAAGCTTGTCATGTTGGGTAGGGGCTTGGTAGCTGTAAGCTCTGAGTATGTAGCCTGATGCCAATACCAAGACTCTCAGTAATTCCCCGAGTTACCCTGAGGCTTACAGAGTAACTTGTTGGGGTCAGGTGGTCTAGCTCCTTCAGGTTTCAGAGTCTGTGTCCCTGAGCTACTGCTCAAGCAGGTGCAGAGCTGGCTACAGCTGAAGGCCTGAGGCAGAGCTGTTGTTTGCTGACTGAGCAGGTGGTGCTAAATTTGCTATTCTTGGCAGGGCCTGCTGGCTCCATCCTACTGGGCTTAGACTCTGTACTGTCTTCTCCCTGCCCTCCTCAGCCCTGCCCCAGCTTGGGGCCACTTCCCCTGATTCAAGCTTTTACTCTAATTAGAACATTTAATTCCGGACTTTTCTTGGTCTGGGAGGGATTTAGAGGAGCCACTAAACTTTATTCCTCCATCTTGGCTTCTGGCAGTATGGGTGTATAAGTTTAAACATCCAGATTTCCCCTACAGAACCTGCTTCCCCTGCTATGGGCCCCAAGTTTTTACCTACCAAATTCAATGATCCTCTGTCCTCTGGTGAGATGGCTGGAAACCTCTCAGGCTGGGTGAGTCTGCTGGATCCCTAGCTGGAGCTTTTTCTCTCGGTCTGCTCTTCTCTCCTCTCTGCTCCACGTTGGTGCAGCTTCCTTGTGCTCAGCGTTCTTCTTAACCCAACCTAAGTAGGCACTTTCCTGGGCTGGGAATTTGCCCCGCTCAGTCTCTCTGTGGGTTCTGGCACTCTTGAATTCGTTTAGATTCACTTTTTAGCCTTTAGCGCTAGAATGGCTGTGGCTGCGGCTGTGGCTTCTCCCCACTGCCCTGGCAGCAGGCCTCGGTTTTCGGGCTGGGCTGTCTTTGGCTCCAGACCTGCTGCAATGGGTTCCTCCTGCCGAACTGCCTTCAGAGGGAGATGTGTTTTCTCCAGTTCTGTGGATTTTGGAGCCCTAAAATTTGTTATTTTATGTGTATTTAAGATGGCTGTGCAGGAGCTGCTGATCCTTGCTGCTTCTACGCTGCCATCTTGGCTCCTCAGAAGTAGATCTAATTAAAAGTGGTAAGGGAGGAAACAATATTCTGCTAAAAGGCACTGTCAAAAATGAGGCAATATCATCAATTATTTTTAAAATTAACTTTTGTTTATTTTTGGTTTATATCATTAATTTCCACAAGATTTTGAGTTCCAAATTTTCTCCCCATCTTTACCCTACTCACCATCCCAAAACAGCGATCCCACCATATACCCCCACCCACAATCTGTTCTCTCCTGTATCCTCCCCCATCACCCCACTAACTTTCCAGTAGGGCAAGATGGATCTCCTTACCCCAGTTCCTATATATCTTAATTCCCAGTTGCATATAAATAATAATTACATATATATGTATATGTGTATATATATATATATATTTAATTTTAAAATATTTGATTATATAAATTTAAGTTCTAGATTCTTCCACTGACCTTTCACTTTATCCTTGTTTCTTATGGACTGATAAGTCTGGAAACTGCCACAGCTGCCAGTGATCCACTTTCTGGAGAGCTCCCGCTGCCGCTTGTCCTGGGAACCCTGGAGCTAAGCCACAATTTCAGGCCAGGCTGGGCTTTGCTCCTAGAGCTCTGTGATGAGCCCTTCTTGTTCCTGCTGCTGGACTGCCCCCAATGGAAGATGTGTTTTTCTGTACTTTTATTATTTCTGGAGCTCTAAAATTTGTTTAGAGTCATATTTTATAGGTATTTGTGGTGGCTATGGTGGGAGCTGCGGAATTCTCCTGCTTCTACACCCCCATCTTGACCCATTACTAAACATTTATATACCAATTGGTGCAGCATCCGCATACCTAAAGGAGAAATTAAAGATGCTAGAGGAAGAGACAGATAGTAACACTATGCTACTGGATGACTTCAATCTCCCCCTCTCTGAGATCAATAAATCTAACCTCAAAATAGACAAGAAAGAAGTTAAGGAGGTAAATAGAATCTAAGAGAATATGGATACGAAATTGAATGGGGATAAAAAGGTATATGTCTTCTTCTCAGTGGTAAACGGCACATACACAAAAATTGACCACTTACTAGGCCATTAAAACCTCACAATTCAGTTTAGAAAGATGGAAACATTAAATGAATCCTTCACAGATAATGACACAATAAAAACTATATGTAATAAAGGGCCATGGAAGGACTGGCAAAAAACTAGATGGAAACTAAATAACTTAAACCTAAAGAATGAGTGGGTCAAACAAGAAATTATAGAAACAATCAGCAACTTCATTCAAGAGAATGACAATAATGAAACAACATACCAAAACTTATGGGATGCAACACTAATTGAAAAGAACAGAAACAGGAAAAAGTTGTTCACAGTCACATACACATCATATGTGTGAAGACAAACTTTGCTGAACTGGACTCTTCTCAGCAATGCACAGCTGTAAGACAACTCTACAAGTCTCAGGATAGAAGGAGACATCTACATTCAGAGAAAGATCTAGAAAGAACAGTTTAAATGGAGACTGAAGCAATCGACATGCTCTCTTTCTTTTCCATGTTTGGTTTTGTTTTCTTTTTCCCATTGTCCAGTACATTGGTTACAACCCTTCTATACAACCAGACTAATGTCCAATGTAAAAGTATTTGCAGATTCTATACTTGACCGCATGCTGCCATGGGTGGGTGAAAGGAGAGGGAGGGGAGAAAACTTGAAACTCAAGGGACTCTGGAACTGAATCTTGTAAACTAAAATTAAATAAACATACCAATTTAAATTAAAAAAAAGAAATTTGATTCAATTCACTATATTTTTTTTTAGAAAGGAGGCCTTTATCAGAAATAGTTGCTGTAAAAATTGTTACCCTGATTTCTGCTTTCTTCATAGTCTTGGCTGTATTGACTTTGTACAAAATTTTTAAAATTTAATGTAATCAAAATTATCCATTTTGTATTTCAATAGTGTTCTTTATCTCTTACTTGGTCATAAATTCTTCCCTTCTCTGTAGATCTGACAGGCCAACCTAATTTGTTCTTCTAATTTGCTTATGGCATCACCAGTTATGGCTAAATTATGTGCCCATTTTGGTATATGACTAGCAATTTGCTTTCTGTACTATGGCTGGAAGTCTCACAGCTATTATGCTGTGCCACTGGCTATTAGGTCAGGGGCAAGGGGATTCTGTTGCTGATCTATTATGTGGCTGAGAACTTCCTGCTGGCTTGTCCTGACACTATCTGTGCTATGGTAGGCTTCCATTTCACTCAAGGGAGACATACCTTTCCTAAAGTCTTTCTAAGTTATCATAACCAGGAAAATCAATTCACTCTGTACTTCTGTAAATTCCATCATTCTAGGATCTATTTAAAGGATTGATTTAGCGTTGTTTCCAATGGAAACAGTAGAGTTTAGGCAACTTCCTAGCTTATTTCCATCATCTTGACTTCAGTCCTTCAAAGACTTTTTAAAATTATGTAGATTGTATAAATTTATATTTACTGTATTAGAAACTAAAATTGATAAATGTTAAAATGTTTATTAATTCATTTAGAGCAACAGTAATGAACACATTGAATGTCAATCTATTTTGAAGAAATACCCATATTTCAAAAAATCATTAAGATCCTTTTTTTTTACTTTTTCTGGCAAATTTCATTTTGACATCTGACATTTTCACACCCATCTTTTCATTAAATGTATTGAAATAGGTTGGAGGTTTTTTGTGGTGTTTTTTGAAGTATAGGAGAAAATTAAGCCTTACAGAGACATGGAGTCTGAAAACACAGCCATGTTTTATTTTATTTTTGCATTTTGGAGGGGAAAAGGCAGAGAAATTTGGATTAATGACTTGACCAAGGACACACAGCTAGTAAGTGTTAAGTATCTGAAGCCAAATTTGAACTCTGGTCCTCCTAACTTCATGGTCTGTATTCTATTCACTACACCACCTAGTTGCCCCAACACAGGCATATTTTAATATGAAAATATCCTCTTCATGTTATTGTATAAAAAGTTTTGACTTTTAGAACCCCCTAAAAGGATCACCACAACATCAGGAGTCTGTGGAAAACCTTTTGAGAATTGTTAGCAAGTGCTATCCTATGATAAGTTTGAAGATAGCTGGAAGTGCATCTATAGAGGTTTCTGGATAACTGGAGAAAGTAGTAGAGAAAAAAAAGATTCAAGAAACACATCCTGGGTAGAAGTAGTACTTCTTGAGAATGACTTGAGGGAAGCCACAGTCTTAGAAGTGAAATAAACTTATATTGGCCTGAAGCAGGTGTCACAGGTCTCAGTGGGAATACTCAAGCTGACACAAAACTTTAGGTAGATGGCCAGATAATGGGCTGATCTAGATCAAGAGAACAAGTGTGGTCAGGAAACAGATATGAATAGGCATATGCAAGCAACATTTGTGTCTGGTATACATCATGTGAAGAACATACATATAAAAAGGATGTTTAGCCAGAGCAACTCATACTTTATAAAGGATTGTCAATGTCCTCTAGCAATGTGATCCGACTGATCTTAGCACTGATCTTGTAGTTAAGAAAACCTGAATTCAAATCCGAGAATCTTGGCTTTTCCCTTTTGGGCTCTTAGCCTCTCTCTATTCTCATCTTCTCTTCAAGACCATAAGTTTGTGGCCCCCTATTCACTAAACTGAGTGTCTTTTCAACCTGACTCTGACAATAAAGTCTAATAGAATAGACTATGGTCAAGGCTATAAGCCACCAGGGCTAAAAGTAGCAAACAAAAGCAAGACCAAATACTTTGGATACATATTGCTTAATGTTTTGACTACTTGTGTCTCTCACTGATTCAAAGTCTATGGTATTTTTGAGAATTAGAAAATGCTTTATAATACCTCTCTGGTGCCTGATGGGAAATTCAGTGCATTCTCACCTAGGAAACATTCTAAAAATTTTACCAGAAAACAGTAATCCTGAATCTGTTTGATGGATATGTCCCTGAATTCATCACAATTTCTGGGTCCTCAAACCCCTTCTAACTGGCAGTCAAATGAAACTAGGCATGAAAAAAATTATGCCACAATGAGACCGTTGTCTTTTTTTCTTCCTGACTGAAAATTCTGGTTTGTAATATGGAAATTAACTTACAAAGGTAAGCTTGTAAACTAGATTTTGAGTAGGGGGGTTTAAAGTAGTTTCTGAGGGTCATCTGATACAAATTATAAACCGATTTTTGGGGATCTGCAATGTTAAATAAAGGACAGTTTGAGGTTTTGTGAACTGTAAGGCAGCAAAGTTACTTCCAGTATTGAATCCTAAATTCCTATAATTGTATTCTTAGCCTCAGAAGGAAAGAACAGAAGAAGCATTTTGAAGGTTCAAAGTAAAACGATTTAGGTTTGATTCAAGAGGAAAATAATTCTTATATTAGGAATTTCCAAGAGTGAAATGGGCTGCCTCCAGAGGGAGTCACTTCTGTCTGGATTCCTTTAAGTAGAGGCCAGATGATCACTTGTCATACATGCTCTGAGAGTTTTACTTTACTTCCTCATTCAACTAAATTGTTTCTGAAGCAGCTTCTGTTTCCATGGTAATGATTCTTGGTATTTGCTTTTAAACATGAGGTTGTTCATTCAAATTCTGTTACAGATTGAAGAGTTGATTGTGCCTTTAACTTCTCCAAAACATATTTCCTTTGTCCATCCACCCCTCCTACCATTCCTCTTAATTTCTAGAAGGAAATACTTGTTTTCAGGCAGTATATTTCACTGAACATGTTATCTGGACAATTGCTTCTGCTCTCCTGGCCTCCATCTCAGTCAGCTAGCTGGAACCTGTTATTTGTTCAGTGACAGAGTTAAAGGCTCTCCTTTTGTCAGGAATTCCTATCCTGATTATTCCTTTGCAGATAGGGTTAGATGCTAGAATTAAGATATGACTCTGCTCCTGGAATCTGGGCTGCATGAATAGTGCTTTGGAACTGCTTCTTTTCTTAGCATACTTTGCACTACCAAGGAACACAGTTCCAGCAAACAGACTCCTTTCTCAATTTGTCCTGGATTCATGACCCAGTACTAGGTAGTAGACCACAAAGGTGCAAGTAAACACATGTTTTTGGTCAGTCTGTTTTTTTCCTCTGGCATAGGCCTGGGACCCCCTCCTGCTTGAGTACTCTGACTACAATATGATCCTGGCCTGACCCTGACTCCAGTATTTGTAAACCTCTCTGGTTTCTCTGCAGATCAGGATTGGAAACAAAGATCACTGTAATTTTTTTTTCTGAATTTCTTCATGGAGATTCCATCTGGTGCATTTTCTAGGTCTATTTGGAGTAGTTTCACAGAGGGGAGCTGCTTGGTACACCTGGATTCCTGCTATTTCAACACCTTGACTTCTCATGAAAACATCTCTGCCCCTCCCAAAACCATCTTATTTAATAAGACAAATAAAAGGAAGGAGTAATGGTAATTCAGTATCACAAATAACAATGCATAATTTGAAATAAAATCAGAGCAAACTAACACATTATAGTCATCCAATAAATTAATTCACATAATTATAAAAGTTAATTAATTGAAAAATTGAAAAAATGCAGTAGTCATTTATAGCAAAAATCCTAAACATTATAGATACCATTAGTTAGACATTACATAAACATCACAGGATCTTTATTGAATATGATAAAATATATTCCTAAAATCAAGAAAAAACCAAAATTATTTATATTGATCATACTAGATATTCCCCCAATGAACATTGGGGACATGTTGTGATTCTTCTTTTATTTTCAAAGAGGACCAATGATATCACAGTGTGTTTGGCTGGGGCTGATCACTCCAATATGAGTGCTCAACTTTCTCCGACAGGTAACCCTTTAGATCATTCTAGATGGAGATGTCTCTGGTTTTGTGCAGTTCACATAGTCCTTGTGCTAATTCATTTAGGGTATAGGACACTGAGGGCTTCTCTAGAGCTGAACTTCAAGCATTCAAAGTCTACTACAGAGAGTGCTACTGCTATGGGATGGTCATGTACAGGGAACATAAATATGCATATGTACATGCAAGAATATTACAGCTTCTGCTGTTTGATAACATTTATAAATGCCCTGGGAATTAATATTCATAAATAAAAATGTGATATATATAGCTTATATATGACTAAATGAAACTGAATTAATACATAATATGAAAGAGAAGATTAAAGTTATCCCTATATACACATGAAATTATATTTTTTGTAGACAGAAGGGATCATCAAAGAACCTGATTTAATAGCTTTCCTAATATTACATGGTACGAAAATTTATCCACATTCATTCTTAGCATGTTTATATTACAATACAAAAAAAGACAAAATTATAAAAGTAGAAATACATTAAAATTGACTCCATAATACATAAAATATTTGGATGTGTGTATACACACACACACACACACACACATATATATGTTTTCTATTATGAAGTGTGTGGATTGGGAAGCAAAAGAGATGGAAGAAAAGGAAAGTTAATGAAGTACAAATCATTACAACAAATGGAAAAGTTCAAAAACATTCAAAGTGAGTGATATCAGAAGGGGCATATAGACAATAATGATAACTTCATCACCACTAGGTTATATTTTAAAACCTTTTAAAATGAAGAAAAAGAAACCCAACATACATAGCCCAAGTCTCCAATTTCATATATTATCTTTTTTCTTTCTATATTAAAATACTTCTGTATGTTGAAGTTTTCTATGTTCACAATTTTTCTTTAAAAAAATTAAAAGAGTATTTGTGACTTAAAATCTTATCACCCTGAAACTACCTGGTTTTGAGACTGAATGGACAGTGAGGCTTAGTTTTGAACAGCAGAAAAAAAAATTGTTCCCCAGACTCTAGATCTTAGGTAGATTCTTTATGGTGATTATTAGAACGAAGTATTACATAGTATCAGAATGTGTATTTGTGTTTTAAATGATATATATTCAGAGGTATCTATTCAAATAAAACCATGGGGATAGTCCATTCTGAGCTCCACTGTGGAGAATCCAGTTGTTTTCCATGATGATACAGGAGTCTTCTCACCCTGCAAGTTCAGCCTACCATCCATTTCCCCCTTTGATACTTCAGCCTCTTCCTCTGAGTACTTAATTCCTCTTGGAATTTCCATTTGAAGGCAAGTGACCATGCCAACCAGGTCTTGATTTTTCTCTGGGCTCCACTTCTAACACTGTCCCTTTGCAGGAACTCTTTCTGTTTGTATTTGTATTATTAATGCTTCATACAACGTTTAGCATATA
>JAQQSW010011907.1:0-12645 GCA_028646575.1 Pseudocheirus occidentalis | reverse complement strand
GTGGCAGCCACAAATTTCAGAACAGCTCGCTGGTCAGTGTTCCTGGATGAGATGACACTAATGTCGGCTGGGTTTTCAATGGCAACAATGGCACAAGCTGCCAGCAGAAGTTTTTCCCAAGTTCTCTTCAAATTAATGATGTAGATGCCATCACTCTTTCTTTTGTAGATGTACTGTTCCATCTGGAGGTCCAAATTGGTGCCACCCAGATGGGTTCCTGCAGCAAGGAATTTGAGGACATCCTCCTCCTTCATCTGCAAGACATCTAGGGCTCCGGACATTGTGAAAGTTTCCCTTTAAAGTTACGACGGAAACCGAGAACAATGCCGTATGGAACCTTCTTCGGGGTAGTGTGGAAAGGGGGTTAGTACTTTTAAAAATGTTTTAACCCTAGTAAATCTTACAGCTACAGGTATAGACTTCTGAGAGGAAGATAACTTCATAATTTCAGTTTTTAAAAAATGTTCAGACAATGTTACACAAGGGATACCTTGGTTATATAATGATCTCACCATATTTGATGCATGAGCCAGAAGGGTTTTTTTTTTCAAATAAGTTCTTATTGATGGTTTTTAAAATTTTTTTACATCATCACAATTTTCTACAGTATCCACCCTCCTCCTCCCAGTCATGCCATATAACAAATAGTACTTTTAAAAGAGGGAAAAAAAGTTATCATAACTGATCGATGCATTTAAAAAATCCAACAACGTGTAAAATGTATCACATCTATGGATTTTTCACCTCCACAAATGGGTGAGTTGGGGGTGTCCTCTCTTGATCATTATAATTTTGTTACTTTGATTTTTTGATGTGTGGTTGTTCCTTCCATTTATATTGTAGTAACTGTGTATATTGTGCTTTTTTAAAAATTCTGTTTACTCTGTATCAGTTTATGTTGATTTTTCCAGGCTTCTCTGAATTTGTCATACAACCGTGTCTTACAGTGAAGGAATATTTCACTACAAACTGTTGAGTCATTCCCAATCGATGGGCATCTCATTTGTTTCCAATTCTTTGCTATCCCAGAAAGTGCTGTTATAAATATTTTGGTGTATGTGAGTTTTCTTGTCAATGGCTTCCATGGGGTATAAGTACAGTAATGGAGTCTCTGATTCCAAAGGTAAGGATATATTAGACACTTTATTTGCATGATTCCAAGTCATTTTCCAAAATTGTACCATTTTAAAGCTCCACCAACAATGTATAAATGTGCCTATCTTTCCACAAAATCTCTAACATTGTTGCCCTTTTGGGGAGACATGTTTGCCAATTTACAGAGTGTGAGGTGAAACCTTAGGATTGTTTCGATTTTCATTTCTCTTATTGGCAATTTGAAACATTTTTTCCCATGTAGTTGTGAAAATTCCTTTGAAAAGTGTTTATATCCTTTGACCACTTATCTATTGTAGGGTGGTTATTAGTCATATATGTGGTGTGTGTGTGTACACACGTATACACACACACACAAATATATACATATATGCTTACTAGCTGTTTCTATATCTTGATACCCAAACCCTAATCAGAGAAATCTGATACAAACATTTTTTCCTATTGAAGAAGAGAGTTTTTTTTTTAATAAAAATTCAAACCTCCTATAGAAGTAAGTCTGAACAAAAGTGAGTTGTATGACGGCTATGTCAGTTATAAACTTTCTAAAATATAGTACAAGGGGCAGCTAGGTGGCGCAGTGAATAGAGCACCGGCCCTGGAGTCAGAAGGACCTGACTTCAAATCCCGCCTCACACACTAGCTGTGTGACCTTGGGCAAGTCCCTTAACCCCAATTGCCTTGCCTTATAAGTCCTCTCCAAAAAAAAAAAGTAAAATATAGTACAGTCTGCCTCCCTTCTAATAACTTATTGACTTTTTAAAAAATAAAGTCACTGGTACGTGACCCCACTAAGTCAGTGAAGGTATTATAATAAGAACTGATGGGTTAACAATAGAGGGAAAAGATAGCACCTTGGATATTTCCTAGTCTTTGACTGAGAGATCCCACTAACAGGTATGTCTTCCAAAGAGATCAAAGACAGGGAAAAAAGGTGTCATGAAAACCAAAATATCCATTGCAATACTTTTGGTGGAAGCAAAGATTCAGAAACAAAGTAAATGCCCATCATTTGGGGAATGGCTAGATAAATGATGGTATGTGAAAGTAATCAAATTTTATCATATCATAAATGATAAGCATGAAGAATTCTGAGAAGTCTCAGAAAACATATGAAGTGGTGACAAGTAGAATAAGCAGAACCAGGAAAACAGCATGTGCAATGACTACAACAATCGCGACAGAAAGAACAAAATGGAAAGTTGTGTAATTATAACAACTATTATAACTCAAAACATTTTGAGTTCCACATTTTTACCTCTTTCCCTCACCCCCTCCCTAAGACAGAAAGAAATCTGATATAGGCTATCGATGTACAATCATCTTAAACATATTTCCACAGTAGTCATGTTGTGGGGAAAAAAAAGAATCTGAACAAAAAGTAAAAACCTTGATAAAGAAAAAACAAAAAGGTGAAAATAGTATGCTTTGATGTGCATTCAGATTCCAGATTTCTTTCTCTGGATGTGGATAGCATTTTCCATCATAAGTCTTTTGGAATTGTCTTCGATCATTGTATTGTTGAGAATCCGTGACCCAAGTCTATCATAGTTAATCATCACACAATGTTTCTGTTGCTGTGTACAGTGTTCTCCTGGTTCTGCTCACTTTACTAAGCATCAGTTCATGTAAGTCTTTCCAGGTTTTTCTGAAATTCGCTGGCTCATCATTTCTTATAGCACAATAGGACATCTTTTTTCTTCTTTTAAAGATCTTTTAAAGAAGTTAGAAGGGTAACTGGGGTCAGGGTAGGAGGTGGAGAGGGCAAGGTTTATGGGATCAAAGAGGGGTATACAATCCCAAGAATCTTAGTGCAGTTTTAAGCTTTAAAAGCTTAAGATGGCACTAAGACTTTGGGGACGTGCAGTATTTGGAAACGAAGATGATGTAAAAACAAAAAAATAGCAACCAAAATGAGATTTTTAAAGAGTAAATTTAAGCCTCCTTTTATCTCTAAAAGGTGGCATCTAGAATCATCCAGAAACATCTAGAATCTTAGGCTTATAGCTCTAGAGCTAGAAAAGCCCCCAGAGCCCATCTAATCCAACACCCTCATTCGAACAGAGGAGGGAACTTGAAGCTCAGATAAAGGAATTGGCCCAACATCAAAACAGGCAGTAAGTGACTAAACTGTTATTGGAACTTGAGCCCTCTCTCCTTCCAGATCTAGCCTGCTCTTCTCACAAGCAAACATGCGGTGATGGTGGAACTTTGGGTTTTTTTCTTGGCAGAGTTCATGGTCTATGACTCATTTTTTCATCCTTCCCAGCTCCCCTCAGGAGAGAAATGGTACCACTCATAGGATAAGCACCACCATCACCAATTCCAAATGCTACTTTCTCTTCTTTCAAATATGTACTCTGGAGTTGCTGTTTTACCATTTGGGGGAGGTCGGGTAAGGGGTAGGGTCCTCTTGTTTTTAGTTTGTTCTGGGGTCTTTTGGCTTTGCTTTAGGATTCTGTAGTCTGACTTTTGACAGGAATGCAAAATACTAGGTGCTCTTGTTGAGTTCCAGCAAATGGGGTAGGGGAAAATATAGCAATTCTTGATAGGGTCCTTTATAATAATAGTTTGATTTTTTTAATTTTTAATTTTTTAAAATTTAGAGCCAGCTGATGGTGCAATGGATAAAGCACTAGTCCTGGAGTCAAGAAGACTTGAATTCAAATCCAGCCTAACTCTTACTAGCTATGTGATGCTGGGCAATTCATTTTGCCTCAGTTTCCTCTGCTGTGAAATGGGAATAATATCAACATCTACCTCACAGGGTTGTTGTGAGGATCAAATGAGAAGAATATTTGTCAAAGCACTTAGCACAGTGCCTGGCACATAGTAGGCACTATATAAATGTTCATTCCCTTCTTTTGAGGGAATCTTTTTTTTATCTATGTCTCCCCCCTTTTGCCCAGTTACCTTATCACTTGCTGTAGATGGCTTAAAGTCTATTTCATCGATTAAAGTGAAAATAATTGCTTTTTTAAAAAGGGAGGGAAGAGAATAAGCAAAACTTGGTCCTAAAAATGAGAAAAGAGGCATCCGACCAAGAACTCAAGATGTAATAATGATTGGGTATATCTATGGTCACCACAATAGAAATAGATCCATCTAATTGCACATTAAAATTACATAGGACTAGCTTCCAAAAGTTACAGCATAGGGAACAGTGCCCTACTTCTGAAAATGAAGGTCCAAGGATGAGAAGCCTTTATTAAGTGTTTACTACTGTGCATGAAAAGGTAATGGAAAAACAAAATATGTCCATTAAAATAAGATTTTTTTAAAAAGTAAATGTTAGCCTTTTTTTCTTTTTTAAAAGGCTTTATTCTATTTTGTCTAGAATCATATAGAGGTGACTGAAATGGACTGGTATGTGAGCCATATATGGAAGACATGTTTAGCTAATCTCATGGCCTGACCCTAGATAAGGAATGGGATACCAGTCAGAATCCTGTATTCTGTAACACAGAGAGGCAGTGGGGTATAGTGGATAGGGTATTGAATTCAGGACCTAAATTCATATCTTGCCTCTGATACCTACCAGTTTTGTGACTATAAGCAAATTATTTCACATTCTGAGCTTCAGTTTCCTCTTCTGTAAAATGGAGATAATATGTACAGTCCCTAACTCCTGGGCTTGTCATGAGACTCAAATAAGATAGTGCTTGGCAATCATTCAAATTCTCTAAAAATGTCAGTTACTATTATCAAGATTTCAAAACCCCACTAGTGATCCATTCATTGGGTCCAGTTTTGACAGCCCTTTGGAGTTTGGCAGAATGGTATTGATTGGTATTATCTGAACTCTATGCTGACCACTTGGCATTAGAATAAAGCTGCAGCATGCTCTGGTTTTGTGAAGCTCATGCTCTGATGCTCTTTTGGGCATGCTTTCCAAAAGCCTCAGCCAAAGTTATCCTTTTAGGCTCTGATGCTGTCTCTGACCTTGACACAGTCTCTTAGGAGCCTTAATGTACTTCCCTGTGAAATGAGGGAGCTGAGCTGGAAGGTCCCTTCCAGCTTTTATGTTCTGTGAGTCTTATATGCAAATGTATCTGGAATGACATCAATGTTGGCACCTCTTCCAATGACGCCAACTGCAGCCCATTCATGCCTGCCCATCCTGTGCCACTCATGCCAAAGGTCTCCCAAAAGATCACCACAAGGAATCAATCAAATGGCTCTGTGGCTTTACTCAATTTCTCTTGACGTCATAAGGACACCAGTAGAGCACATGGGTCCTGCTCTCATGGAGCTTGCATTCTAACAGATTTATTCATGTCTGACATAATATTTATAAACTGGTTACTTTTCACAGTGCCTAACACATAATAGGAACTATAGAAATGTTCATTCCCTTCCTTTTCTCCCTTCTCTTGACTCCCCAATAGAGGGGGAGAAAGGAACCCTTTTCTTCTGCCTTTGCATTGTCAACACCTCACCAAGTGGCTGGCACCCAGCAGTGGCCAATTAAATGCTTGCTGATTCATCGACAACCTTTCTCCCAGTTGTTTTTTCATTTGTACTTCGTTAGGGTTATACCGACCTCATCTAGAAAAACAGAAATCAACTGTATTCTTTCAAAGTTGCAATCTCTGAGAGTTGCAATGAAGTCACCGTGACCAGGTGACTTCATTCTTCCTGTGTATAATTTCCATTTGTAAGATTAACTACCATAGAATACTTTCTAACCAAAAAGAATCACCTACAAACGGTTTGGCTTAATCATGAAAAGTCCCATAAGTCAGTTTTGAATGAATGACAAAACATTTATTGGGAAGGGAAGAGAGTAAGTATTTCCTCAGCACCTACTATGTGCAAGGCTCCATGCTAAGCACTTTTACAAATATTCTCTCATTTGATCCTCCTAACAACCCTGCAAGGTAGCTACTACTGTTATCTATATCTTACAGTTGAGGAAACAGGTACTATAAGAAAGGCAAATAGAAGTTAAGTGACTTACTTAGGGTCACACAGCTAGTAAGAGTCTGAGGTTGGATTTGAATTCAGGGTCTTCCTGACTCCAGACCCAGTCCTCTATCCACTGTGACACCTAGCTGGCTCTGTTATTCCTTATATTAATTATAGTATAATTATATTATATATAAACATAATAAATATAAATAAACATGTAATAACATTAATATAATATAATTATATTGTATATAAAGCTAAATACTGGGGACAGAAACAGAAAAGCAAGCTAGGCAGAGCTTAGCATAGTGCTTAATAAACATAATATATAAGGAAATAGAATTAACTTCAAATATGATTGTGTCTAATATAAAATTGTATATTCTATAATTGTATTATAATTCTGACATAATTACTGTAACTAATAACAGAGGCAGCTAGGTGTCACAGTGGATAGAGTGCAGGTCTTAGAATTGGGAATATCTGAATTCAAAGCTTGCCTCAGACTCAGGCAGTTTCCAAGCATCACCTCCACCAGGATCACGCTCCTGGATGATGAGGTGTCAGGCTAGAAGCAGGGCTGCTGGTCAAGGGCTCTTGGACTCAAGGGCCTGGGCTATCTCCTCTGGGTTCTGAAGTTAGGTATCTGCAGTGGTTTAATCCACTTGGCTCATACCACTTGCTATCTCTCTCTTTGGGTCCCTGTTTGCTTCAGCTAGGCTGACTTGTAAAACCTATTGGTAACTGTTGGCTAGAAGAAGGTAGTGGTGGTGGTGGTGGTGGAAGTGGCCATAGAGGTTGCCCTGCCTGATGATGGCTATGGGGACCAGGACGGAAGCAGATGATCTAGGGGATGCTACTATTCCCAGGGATCTTGGTCTTACCTGCCTGCCAGTGACAGCTGGTCATTGGTTGTTGATGAAGAGGAGGATGTCTGGTCCATTCTTTATAAGGGTTGCTCCCTTTGACTTCTCTGCCAATCAATGACAGTAGTGATCCAAAGACTGAAAAAAAAACAATGAAGTTTGACTTTGAAAAACTTAAGAACTCTGATCAAGGCAATGACTAACCATGTCTCCAAAGGACCTGTGATGAAGCATGTTACTTCCTAACAGAAAAGAGACGGACACAAGGCACAAAAATTGACAAACATTTTTGGATATGGCCACTCTTGCTTATTTGTTACACGGTGTTTTTTCCCCTTTCTTTCTCTAGGTTTTTTTTTTCAATTTGAAGAGTGGGAGTAAGGATTAGAGGGGAGAGAGATAGCAACCGGAATAGGAAAAATAAAAGGACCATTGAAACATTTTTTTAAATGTACAGAAGGAACTTCAGAAGGAAGCACAGACAAGCAAGATAGTTTTGAAAGTAACATGTAGAATCCAGTATATATTAGAAGCTTTTAGAAGCATGTGGGAGAGAATGGAAAATCAGAATTTCAGAGAGAATCTTTTGGTGTTCTGCTGGGTGTGTGGAAATGCCCCTTTTGGTGTTTAAGTTCAGAACGTTTAAAAAAAATTTTAAAGAGTAAAGAAAAAAATAAAATGATGGTTGCTCTTATTTGACTTTTATATAATTAGCCTAGAAAGTAATGGAAATGTGCCTGGTGGGTGTGAGTAGGCAGAGGTATGTTAGCAACCAAGAACAGAGTAGGAAGAAGAGGCATAAAGGTTACCATCAGAAATATCTATGACCAGAAAAAGCAGTAGACTAGTCATGTAGCCAGAGCCAGGGAAAACCAATAGCCAGTCCATGTGCTCCACTGGTATTTAAACAATGTTGGGAGATGCAGAGGAAGGCTCTTAGCACATTGGATGTCCCAGAGGACATCTCTGCCAGGAGTTACACAGAATGATAAGGTATAGATGGGTTGCAATTTATGCCATTGGAGGAAATACCAACATTTCTGAATAGATTCATTAAAATATCAGAATCATTCACCCACTTTCTCATCTTCTCATGTCTGATCAAACATGTATATAGACTGTGGACGGGGTGTAGACATACCTTCCAGAAGTATTTCCACTGATCTTTCCCTTTCTCTCAGGTAAGAGGGAAACAAATATTTATTAAGCACCTACGAATTCTGATACGAATTGAGGGCTTTAGAAATATCATCTCTTATTATCCTCATAACAACTTTAGTAGATAAGTATAATTATTATCCCCATTTTACAGCCAAGAAAACTGTGGCAGATAGATTAAGTGATTTGCCCAGGGTCACAGAGCTAGTAAAGTATCTGTTGTCATATCCAAACTCAGGTCCTCCTAACTCAAAGCTCATGGTATACCTCTGTGTATGATATGTTTGTTAAAAATTGGGCACATAGATTAGAAAATGGCCAAACCAGTTGTGGTCTATGAATGTACTGGAATATTGTTGTACTGTAAGAAATGATGACTGTGAAGAATACAGAGAAACGTGAACTGATGCAGAATGAAATAGTCAGAACCAAAAATACAACATACACAATGACTACAACAATATTCATGGAAAGAAAAGCAGTAAAAGCAAATGAAACTTGCTGCTAGAAGACTAAATTACCCTCTCTTAACCCCAAAGAAGAGATAGAAGAAAATATTTCTCTTCCTTCTTGGCAAAGGTGGGGAACTATGGATATGGAATGCTATAGATAACATCATTTTCTGGATGTGTTGGTTTGCTTTGACCAACTAGTTTTTTTCCCCTCTCTTTCTTATTCTTTGATAGAAGGGCTGATTTTGTGGGAGGAAGTGAGAGAGATGATCCACTGGGAAATGAAATTGATGCTAAAACAAAGGACATCAATAAAACAATTTAGTTGGATTTCTACCTCATATTCTGTTTGAAAACAAAATAAAATGCAAACGTTACTTTATACAAACTGTTCCTCTTTGCTTTGTGGGAAGATAGGTGAACAGGACCCAGTTAATAGCTCTCTTCTTGCCCAAAAGGGTAAATGAATACTCTGGTCAGAATCTCAGCAACAAATGTCAATAACACTGAATAACCAGGTTTCAAAGTTCCTTTCATTGCATCTTCCTTTGACATCAGACAGTATGTTAAATCAATGCTATCAAATCATTCTTTGGCGTCTTTCCTGGATTGTCAATAAGGGAGTCGGCAGATGAGCTATTTCCTTTTTAGGGTACACGCTAGTCTCAGGAGTCTCATTCCTTCAGATAACTTTCCCAATGTAGACAGAAATTTAATCCTGGCAGGATTTGAGAAAAAACTCCAAGTATGCTCACCTGCCACCATTCCAAATGCTATAATAGGGGAGGGGAGTAGGATTAGGGGAAGAGACACCAATGGCTGACTAAAGCATAGCCATGATGAATCCAAAAGCTGGTGGTGGCTAAAATTGGAAGTAAGTCTGCCTTATCCTGCAGGCCCCCATGAGGAACCTGACTATTGCATTCTCTACTTGAGAAAGCTGTATACTGGAAAGGCAACAAGCTCTTCTGAATCCAGCCTTCCCATCTATACAATGCAAGGAGCAATGACACAAGGATGGGGGTTGGTTCTTGGCCTCCCAATAATACCTTCCCTGCTTAAAACTGAAAGTACTTCCCAGAGGAATTGGCTACCAGATATAATACAAATTACCAGATAATATATAGATAAATATAGGTATAGATAGATATAGATGTAGATAAAATGCCAGATAATATAAATTAGTGATCAAGATAACATATGTAAAATGCTTTGCAAGCATTAAAACGTAAAAATGTGTCATGGGGTGACTAGGTGACGCAGTGAATAAAGGAGCAGCCGGGAGCCAGGAGGACCTGAGTTCAAATCCAGCCTCAGACACTTAACGCTTGCTAGCTGTATGACCTTGGGCAAGTCACTTAACCCCAATTGCCCTTCCCTCCCCGCTCCAAAAAGCAAAAATAAAATAAAAATTAAAAGTGTGTTGGAGTGGCTTTTGCCCTTCTACTCATTGAGTACAATTAGTAGAGAAGTACTAATCAAGGAAGTTACAAGACTCAACTGAGTGGTGCATTGCACAGAGTGCTGGATGTGGATTTAGAAAGACCTGAGTTCAAATCCTGCCTCAGAACATTTATTATCTGTAGGACCTTGAACTTCACCTCTGCCTCAGTTTCCTCAACTGAAAAATGAGGTTAATA
This sequence comes from Pseudocheirus occidentalis, assembly GCA_028646575.1. Lineage (NCBI taxonomy): Eukaryota > Metazoa > Chordata > Mammalia > Diprotodontia > Pseudocheiridae > Pseudocheirus > Pseudocheirus occidentalis. Next base: position 2,505 of record JAQQSW010011907.1, on the reverse strand, counting down.
ATAATAGAACTTAACCTCCTAGGGTTCTTGTGAGGATCAAATGAGAAAATATTTGTAAAGCACTTTGCAAACCTACAAGCCTAGCTATTGACTTGGATTGCCAGTTCTGGAACTGTGCTGCCAGAGGACCAAAAATTTACTAGGAAGAGAGCAATAAGAAACCAAGTTTGCATTTACATTGTTTCTCAGAGAATTCATGGGAACAAAGTATATATAGGGTTCAAGGCAGCCTTTTTGCCACCCCACAGAAAATGCAGAAACACATAGGACTCATAGTATTCCATAAACCAGGAGTGGGGAACCTGGAACCTCAAGGCTGCATGTGACCCTCTAGGTCCTCAAGTGCAGCCCTTTGACTGAATCCAAACTTCACAGAACAAATCACCTTAATAAAAGGATTTGTTGTATAAAACTTGGACTCTGTCAAAAGGCTGCAGCCAAGGACCTAAAAGGCCACAGGTTCCCCACCCCTGCCATAAACATTCCAGTCCAACACAGAAAGGACTCAGAGTAGTCCATAAGTGAAGCACACAGTGTTTCTGCCTCTTCAATGAATGGTACTTCCCACAAAACCATGTGCAGACCCCTAAAGTCATCAGGCTCCCTTTGGAAGGGAAAGAAACTATATTGACTGCCCAACGAGCAATACTCCAACATCCCAATGATTCTGACTTTTAGACAAGAGAAATCCGGTGAGGGCTTGTACTCCCCCAGAAGGAAAACACATTTGGGAGTGTGAAGGGGTGAAGCTCCTTCCCATCAGACCTATAACATCTCATGGTAATAATGGGAAAAATCCAAGGTCACTTGCTCTCCCATATTGTGATTTTAGTTCCTTGTCACCATTCCTTCCTCAACGTGGGGCCACATGTACAGTTCTTTCTCTAACCAAAAAGAAATTCTCTTTCTCTCAATAGATGAACAGATACCCAAACTCTCAGACTTGGAGCTACTCACAAGGCAGACTCCAGGGCTGCCAATAGGAAGGCTAGATGCCAGGATTGCACTGCCTGTGATCTCTTCTTATTGTGATAGAAGCCTAGGAGTTCTGGAATTCTCCCCACATATGGTTTCTCTCTCCACAGTTGCCAAGTGGTTAAGAGCACTGTCTTTCCAGGACTGTGTCCAGGCATTCTGAATATACTACCATGGCCCCAGCTGTGGCCATCCTTGCCCAAGAGACTCTCATCTCTGGAGTACTTTGGGTACTTTTTCCTCTCAATGGTTTCAACATGGTTGAAAGTATTCTGCTACCATGCACTCTGCCCCAAGGCAGACATTAAAGACTGGGGTAAGGGCATAGGGGCAGGAGGCAGTGTACACAGGCCCTTCCCCTCCCAACCTTAGTTAGCTCCAAGCAAAAAGGCAAAAAATAAAAAGGGACCAAAAAAGACCCGTAAGATCCTCTCCCAACTGTCCAGTCCACTACAGGGCAATAATCCATTCACCTTGGAAAAAACCCCAACGTGTAAAACCCACTTATAAAAGACAGTCTAGTGGGGAGACCACTGAACCTGGAGTCACTTCTGAGGCATGCTACCCATTTCCTGACAGAGAGGAGATGGATGGAATGGGATATACATATACCTATATGCACATATACATGTGTGTGCATGTATAGACATGTGTATATATGCATGTATATGTATCTATATTTATGCACACATATACATATTTGGGAGGGGAGGCAATCAGGGTTAAGTGACTTGTCCAGGGTCACACAACTAGTGTCTGAGGCCAGATTTCAACTCAGGTCCTCCTGACTCCAGGACCAGTGCTCTATCTACTGTGCCACCCGCGAATATATATATTTTGGACATGACCAATGTAAGAATGTGTTTTGCTTGACATTTGTTACAAGAGCTTTGTATTTTTCCCCCCTCTTACATTGAGAGTGCGGTTGGAATAAAGGTGGAAGGGGGAAAATGCTTGTTAATTTATTTTAATTTATTTTCTTGGTTAACATCATTCATTTCCACAAGGTTTTGAGTTACAAATTTTCTCCCCTTCTTTCCCCTACCCCCCAGCCCAAAACATTGATCCCACCATAAAGCCCCTCCCACCATCTGTTCCCCTTTATGTCCTCCTCCAACACCCCTCTAGCTTTCTAGTAGGGCAGGGAGGGTCTCCCTGCCCCCGTCCCTGTATGTATTATTTCCCAGTTGCATTTGATTGTATAGCTTCAAATTCTAAATTCTTGCAATTCCTCCCCTGTCACCCAGTCCCACTGGAAGGAGTGGCAATTCAATACAGGCTGTACATGTGTAATTATGCAGGACATCTCCATGGTGGGTAAATTGTGAGAGGCTGATTGTATGTCCCTCCTTCCTATCCTGCACCCCCACTTTGTTTTGTTCTCTACCCTGTCCCTATCCCTTTACTGAGGTGTGTGCTTCCTGCAACCCTCCCCCCACCCTGCCCTTCCCTCCATCACCCCCCCTCTCATCCCTATCCCCCCTATTCTCCTGTGTGGCAAGATACTCAGTTTAGAGTTTATGTCATTCC
>JAQQSW010011906.1:0-12646 GCA_028646575.1 Pseudocheirus occidentalis | reverse complement strand
AAAGAAAGAAAGAAAGAAAGAAAGAAAGAAAGAAAGAAAGAAAGAAAGAAAGAAAGAAAGAAAGAAAGAAAGAAAGACAGACAGAAAGAAAGAAAGAAAGAAAGAAAGAAAGAAAGAAGGAAAGGAGGAAGGGTAGAGGAAGCATAGGAAGGGAGAAGGGAATAAGAGGAAGGGTAAAAGGGAAAGGAGAAAGAGAAGATGGAAAGAAAAGGAAGAATGAGGAAGAAGGGAGAAGAGAAGGGAGAAGAGGGGAAAATGGAGGAGAAAATGAAGAGGAAGGGGAAAGAGAAGTGAAGAAACAAGCATTAATTAAATGTTTAATGTGAGGCAGGTACTTTGCTAAGCTTTTTACAAATATTATTTCTTTTGAGACTCACAATATGCCTGGCTGTAGGTGTTATAATTATCTCTATTTTGTAGGTGAGAAAAATGAAGCTGACAGAGTTTAAGTGACTTGCTCATTGTCACTCAGTTTCTAAATGTCTGAGCCTAGGTTTGAGCACAAGTCTCACAGACTCACAGATGAGAACTCCATTACTGCCTCTTAATGACCACATAAAAGTGATCTTAAGCAAGATGATCCCACAAAAGATAGACAGATTTGGTTTGCTTCTATTAAGAGGGAAGTACTAGGGCAAATAGCTAGAAATTGCAGAAGGAAAGACTTTGACTCAGAATAAGGAAAAACTGAATAATTGTAGAGGCCAAAATTGGAAGGAGTTGCCCTAAAGGATGGTAGCACTGAAGTCCTCCAACTAGAAGATGCTAAAAAGACACTTGCTGAAGACTTTGTAGAGAGATTGACTTTTATATCTTATGATTTTCTGTTTCTTATATAATATTTCAGTAGTTCTATGCAAGAAGTTTTATGTTGTTTTGGGTGCAAAACAACAGTTTCAAACCAATTATTTATGGTTTGTCTCAAGCAACATTATGTATCCATTATTTCACCTACTTCGCAACATCCAAATCTATTAAACAAAACATCCAATACATGACCATATATCCCTATTTTTTAAGATAAGCAAACAAACATATCATTATATCCCATAATATAACATGCACTCAGAAAAATGGGGGAAGAGTACCTTTAAAAAAAGGTAAAATATAATTATTATAGGATATCATTTTTATAATAATCAAATCAAATCAGTAAATACTTACTGGGGAACTACAATGTGCAAAGCATTTCAGGCATACCTTATTCCACTTTATATTAAGAGTTCTTAAATTTCCAGATATGTAATATCTTTCTTTCATACTCAAGTCATTAATTGTAAGCAGCTCGGGTAGACTTTTGTTCAACCACTTAAGATTTTCCTTTTGTACTTCTATCTGCTGGGATAAGTCCTAAAGAGGGCAGAAGAGGGCTTTGGTTAAAACATAACACTAGCATTAGTAGAATAAAATTTTAAAAATCGATTTATTTAAATCATGGATTTGGCATTTAAAATGTTCAAACATAAATATATTATACTCTGACAGGAAATAATAGCAACAACCCCTGAAAATAATTTCATATGAAATGAAGTTCTTTACACAGGAAATAAGATCTAACAAAAAAAAGCAATATCATTTTATATCACTTAAAATGATATAAAGATGCCCTTAAGAAATAGAATACAGAAAAAATAATGCCTCTAGTTTTAGCTATACTTGTCATGGGGCTAATTTGGATTAATCCAGATGAAAGTATTTTATGGAATAAAACTATAAAGCAGCAATTAAGAATCAAAGTGTAATAATGCAAGGGTAATTAATGTGACCACAATTTTTAAGGCTAAAGACTGCCAGGAGTTACTAGTCACAGAATTCAATAATTTATAAGTTTTCTGAACAACTCGATGCATAGCTCTAAGCTACAGGACCTTAACACAGAAAGACCATGCCGGAGCCAAAAACCATTACATGAAACAAAAATACCATTTCAAATATTGAAATGGTAGCATCGCTTTAATAATTCTTGCGCTAACAGAATCTTCTGAAAGTATGACTTCAGCTTTTCCTTAGTACCCCATTTTAGAGCTAAACTTATGCCCCCTTTAAGAGTAAAACTCACAAATGCTACGTAATGTCCCTTCAAAAATCTATTTTAATGTTTTTATTTACTTTCAAATGGAAGATTTTTTTTACTCACAATTATCCTGCTACATTATTTCCATTCTTGCATTTATTTTTTTTTATTTTTTGCTTTTTAGAGGGCATTTGGGGTTAAGTGACTTGCCTAAGGTAACATGGCTAGTTTTTGTGTAAAGTGTCTGAGGCTGGATTTGAACTCAGGTTCTCCTGACTCCAGGGCCGGTGCTCTATTCACTGTCCCACCTAGCTGCCCCTCTATCACTGCATTTAAACCTCAAAGAGGTACAAAAACAAAGGATATTCTATAACTTGCCTTTAGTTCTTGGACACTATTTTCCATGTCAGATGAAGGTGTCTTTTCCAAGGCACTTTCAGCCTTTGATACCCAGCAATTAATTTCAGTCAGTCTTTTTCTGAATTTCAGTAGCAGTTCATTTTTTGTTTCTAGGCTAGAAAAATCATTATTGAAAAATATTGAGCATTATTGAAAAATACTGAAAATATTGAGCAAAACAACTAGTTTGATAGAATACTGTATGCTCACCAAGTAAAAAGTGGCAATTCATTTTAATTAAGATATAACATCTGTTAAAAGCATTCAAAAGTAGTGAATCAGCATTCTAAAATACTGTATCATACATGATACAATTCTACCCCCTACTTATTTTCATTATTTTCCCTCCAAAGCTATAAAGTTATATGAGCCATGCAAAAAAAAAATTACTTTTCTTATACACAAAGGGAAATCAAAGGTTTAACTTAGTATTTAATCATTAATCAATAAATATCCTTGCAAAATGAACAAATAAATTTTTAAAAATGAAAAAAATGATACACAAAATAATAAGGAATGGAATTTTTAAAAAATTTTACTTAAAAAGGAAAAAGTACCAGACACAAAAAGGAAAAGATTTGCCTATGACAGTCAGAGAGTCAGTATTTTGATAGAAGAACGACTTGAAATAAGGTCTGATTCTAAGGATGGTTTTCTTTTTTTTTCCCTTTTATTTCATTTTTTTTGGAGGGGGGAAGGCAAGGCAATTGGGGTTAGGTGACTTGCCCAAGTCACATAGCTAGTAAGTGTGTCAAGTGTCTGAGGCCAGATGTGAACTCAAGTCCCACTAACTCCAAGGCCAGTATTATTCACTGCATCGTCTAGCTGCCCCAAAGGATGGCTTTCTAACCACTGTGTGTACATTTGGGGTGTGTGTGTGTGTGTGTGTGTGTGTGTGTGTGTGTGTGTGTGTATACACATAAACATATATTATATAATATATATTTCACACACATACACACACATATATATAAATTGCATCCACAAATAATCCCATTAATAGCAGGAAATTAATTATATTAATATAATTGAACAAAGTACTTGGATTTTTATAAAGTTTATATATATATATGTGTGTGTGTGTGTGTGTGTGTACACAAAATACTTAAATTCCCAAAGAACAACAAAGAAACACAATATATTTCCTACTGAAAGAAGGATTGCCCAGGGATTTTTTTAGCCATTTTATCATTAATTTTTTACGTATTTAGATTTCTGTAAGACTTTGAATTGTCCTCTATGAAATTCTTATTAACAAACAAATATTAATACTTCATGGGGAAAGATACTATAAGATAATCAAAAATAGGAGCTAACTAGTCATTGGGTATTTATTAATAAATACACACGCTACAGAATTTTACTGAGAGCAATGCAGAATTTATTTAAATGCAGAATCTAGATGATTTAGAATCATACAGAAGAAACAAAGTGGTATTTAACTATGTAAGCATTTAAGTATAAACATTCAATTAAAAATTTGTTATTGATCAGTAAAAGTGTATGGATATGAAGTAATGATACCAACCTAAGACGGATTAACATCTTGGTATCATGACATAAAATTAAAAACAAACCTAGGAAATCAAATGTTTCATTTGTAAAACCTGAAGAAGATGTTTAATTCATTGAATGCATTATCATTTTAACATGCCAAGAAATGGATAGTGCTACTTCAGCAATACCCAATCTAAAGATTTATCAATTTGAAATTCCTGGACCATCTCCAATTTTCCTGATTTATATCTGGACACTGGACCCAGATGACTCCCAGAGGAGAAAGTGAGGCTGTTGTTACTTTGTACAGCCCTCCCTAACTTAAATCCAATTCACTTACAAGTCATGGCATCACCTCACTAATGTCATGGATCCTCTGCAAGAACAAAGGACAAACAGCAAGTAATTTGAAACAAAACTTAGAGTGATTTTCTGCAAATTAACTGTCAACAATCCTGCCAGCAGGAAAACATTGTTTCTACTGGTGATGAAGGGATGGGAAGAAGAAGCTCTTAATAATTCAACTTCCTATCAAGTTAGAAAGACTTCTAGGATGAATTACACTTGTCTTTTCAAGGAGTAACTAGCTAATTCAAAGAAGTTCATTAGAAGAAGGTTAGCCATCATATGATCTTGATGGGGCAGGAGGAATTAAAATTCATTAAGCCGTTTTCTAAGGTAATAAAGGCTTGGGGTCTACAATAGTGAAAGGTATAGTCACCTTGGAAAAATCACAGATTTCTTAAATATCTTAGATAAATCATCCAGCAATATTGTCTTTTGTTCATCCTTGTGTTATGATCAGAGAACAGGGTCTAGGATACTTGGGTCCATATATTTTTCAATTACTTATTAAAAAATTCTCAAAGAAAAAAAGATTTAATCTGAACAGAATATTAATAGTCAGTAAAGTATTGTTCAAGTGCCACTTCCTACATGAGGCCTTTCCTTTTTATCCTAGCTCTTAATATTGATCCCACATCTCTCTAATTTCCTGGTAGTTTGTTTAATTATAAGTTGAATTTACTTATGTTTTCATGTGTTGTTTTCCCCTGATATTTATCTTTGTAACTCCAGTTCCTAGGAGAGTACATGACATACAGTAAATAGGTACTTGATAAATACTTATTCAACTGAAATGGATAATTACCAATCGATTAGTTGAGTCTGATGAACTAACTGTGAAATTTCTCAGCACATGAAAGTCAAAGTTTCATTAATATTTCATCTTCACAGCTAAAATGGATAGCATGAATATCTCAGATTTTCAAAATGGGACTATTGTTTTAAAACTCCTATTGTCTGAAAAATCAATATTAGTGTGTGATATGTGCTAGACATGGAAGAATTTGAACATAAATCTCTTCTGTCAATTAATTTCCACAATGTGACTAAAAATTATATCTTAAAAGAAAATACATATAAAAATAATTTCCAAGAAATTTGCTCCTATGCACTCTGGAGTCATGGAGGATGACTTTTCAGCTGGAAACTTAGCATTTCTTTTCGAGGGAACTGCTAGGAAGTTCAGCATAGCATGCTCACCATCATCCAAGAACGTGGAATTCCTCCATTCATTGGAACATTTAAAAGAGAAAAATCTTTCTAATGGTATTTGAGAACTTTAACCATAGAACAAAATCTAAATATATATGATATTTTCTATAAAAGAAAGAGATATCTGGATTACCTAATCCTCCTTATGACATACTTTGAAGCTTGCAAACAATTCCAGACCATTTAAGGAAAATGATGGAGGGAGGAAGGGCTAGCATGGAGAGAGAGAGAAAGAGAGAGAGAGAGGAGGGGGGGAGGGAGGGAGGGGGAGAGGGAGAGGGAGAAGGAAAGGAAGAAGGACACAGAGAGGGAGAGGGAATCTTGGATTTGAAGAATCTGAGTTAGTTCTGTCTTCTACAAAATGAAGAGTCTGAACTAGATAATCTCTTAAGGGTCAATCCAGTCTGAAGAGATGATCCTATAAGTCTTAACAAACTTTATAAGGAATTAAACATGTATCTCCATGTCTCAATAAACAATAGAATATAATATTTGTAAGATAAGTACTAAGAGGCCACTAATATTTAGTGTCTTCAACTTAACATACTTTGGGAAAAGCATTTGCATAATAAAAACTAGACACTGGGAACAGTTGAATTTCTTTATATCTACCTTTAGCAAGTACAAATGAAAGGGACGATTGATATTCATTAAGGTAAAAAAAAAATACCAATGCAAAAAATGAACACGTTGAGGGGAAAATGTAGCATAGGTACAAATAAAATATATGTCAGAACGTTCTGACTTTGGAGGACAAAAGAATCAAACCCCTTCATCTTATTTTCTAAAGGATTTCCCACAGAATGTAATTTTGAGGAGCTTTAAGTTATAACTGAGATACCTAAGTTTTCTTTCCAACACTTCTGTGGCAACTGCATTCCAGCGTTCACAGAACTTGGTCAGTTTTTCATCCAGGAGGCATGCATCAACTGTACTGGAGAGTTTGCAGATGATGTCTTTTCCAGCTCGAACTAGCGGTGAAAAACTAGGCAAGCGGCTGCTAACTCCCTCTTCCAGTTCCTGCCACAGATGGAAAAGCCAAGATAAATTCTAATGTTAAATTAAACTGTTTTGAAACTCTCAAAACACCTAGATATTATCATGTTAATATAAATGTTGCAAAAGCCCATAAATGGGAAGGTTAACACAGAAAACACACTCTCACTAGTTAGCTCCTTTAGAGCAAGTCAAGGGAATTTCAAAGGAAAGAATAAATGTACTTTTAGAGCTAATTCAGATTGCTACATTTTACTAGACAAAACAAGGTTGAAGGAGAACTTTCCCAGACAAAATGAAATATTTAAAAAGGTTTACAAGGAAGATTCAGTTACGTTTGGGTTTTTGTTTTTTAAGATTTGCTTCTATTTCTCCAACCACGTCTGTTTTTCATGAGACTGTTATTTATGAATTTTTATCAACTGCCTTCTGATCACACTGATTAACTGCCTTTTGATCACATTTTTAACTTTTTAATGTTTTACTTAATTATTGTGAAGCAATATCAATGAACTATAAATGTCATAATGCAAAGACATAGGATACACTAGGTTATTTATTTATTTATTTATTTAACTCCAGATTCAAATTTCTTATTGATAAAAAAAAAATTTTTTCAGGGGAAGGGAAAGAGTAGCCATAGTGACGAGAGAACATAAACGAATGTTTATAACTAAGCAAAAATGCAGGTGACAATAATCCCAAAACAAAAACATTTTCTTTGTTTTCATTCACTGCCTGTAGAATTTTGAGAAATTAAGTTTTACTTTTACCAATAGGCCTAATTAAAATTTAATTTGTTACCATTATTATAAAAGATTGACACAGCAAGAACGATCTTGCTGGTGTTCCTTTTTAAATTTGATGGCCATGCATTAAAGACACTTTCTTTTACAATAATTAGTGAAAATGCTAACAAACTTAGAAGTGATGCTCTTAAATGTTTAAGTCTATAAAATAACTTCAGAGGGAAAAAACTGAAAGAGTTTAGGGACTTAATTTGGTAAACAAAAATAGATTAAATAAAATGACTCATAGCTACCATAAAAGCTCCCACATTTATTAATATCACTATGTTGAAAAAACCCTGATCCTTCCCCCATCATACCTACTCTATAAAAAAGAAGGATTAAATATATTCTAAGTTTAAATTATAACTGACAAAAAGATGAAAACAACTGGCATGCTTCCAAAATCTCACTTTTAAGTTACTGCATAAAAAGCCCCTAAAAAGAAGGCAGGTTATCTTACCAGCAAATCCTGTTCTGACAAGAGCCCCTACCTGCTGATGTATCCTAGCCTTCTCTAGATCCAGGCCACCATCTGCAGTACAGCCATCAGTCAGTAACTGTTCAGCTTCTACCAGCCACTGGTTGAAGTCATTCAGGTCACGATGGAAGTGTCTCCATTCTTCCACAGATCTATCAAAACGACTGTCAAGGAATAAATTTTTAAAAGCAGTGAATTGTTTTTCTCCCATTGCAATGCACTGGAACATTTTGGTTTATAGCACAAATTGACATGAATTTTTATTCTTTGACCAGAAGAAGCTTTAAAAGTATGTGAATTCCCTGGATTCCCTAATTAAAAATGAAAGCATTTCTCAGGCTTCTGGACAAATATTCTATTCTGGAAAGAACTCAGAATTTTGAATATATATTCCACAATGCTGATTAGTTCTTTTAATGTTAATTAGAGAATTAAGATACTTTTTTAATTTCTAGCCAAAACAAAAGTAACAATTCATGAAAACTTGCTCTACAAACCATAATGTTCCAAATTACTGCCAACTGATAGGGTCCTTCAGAAAATCTGAACTAGAGCTATCATTTTCACATAATACCTGCACAAAACTTCTAAACTGGAATGAGCTCATCAGTATTTGATTATATTAATTTTCCAAATTGCCTCTAGCTCAGGAAAACAAGGTTGATCAGTTGAGTCAAAATGATCCACTGACTTTTAAACACTTCAAATATTAGAGATGGAACCACTTTTAGTGGGAATCAATGACTTTATTAACCCTTAAAACTGTATTATTGGGGCGGCTAGGTAGTGCAGTAAATAGGGCACTGGCCCTGGAATCAGGAGGACCTGAATTCAAATCCAGCCCCAGACACTTAACACTTACTAGCTGTGTGACGTTGGGCAAGTCACTTAACCCCAATTGCCCTGCCTCACCCCCCTCCAAAAAGCCAAAAATAAATTTAAAAAATTTTAAAAAACTGTATTATCAGATTCACGTAGAAAAATCAAATAATTTGGTTACAAAAATAAACAAGAACAAAACTTAATCTATGTTAGCAAGCAAAACATCACAGGGAAATACTTCCCATGAATCCTAAACATGCTCCCTCCCCCATTTTATTTCTTAATTTATTTTGCAAAAAATTCTGCCAGGTGCTAAATGGAGAAAAAAATGGTTCATGAAAAAAAACTGCAAGCAAGGGTAATGGCTACCCTGTGGAAGCATTCACTAAAATATATAAAAATGTTAATGGGCCCATCTGGCAGCAATAAATAGAAATCAATACAATGATTTCTGTTTCTGATCTCTTTCCTGGTGAAACCAACACTTATTTACCCTGAAGTTGTCTTAGTCTTTTAGACCATTTCTTTTATAATAGAAAAGAAATTAAATTCTTTTTTATTTTGTGACCTGTATAATTAAAATTATCAAATACCAAAATTCTATACTATTTAAAATTGTCAACTGTTCCCATACCTAAAATGTGGTAATTATGATCATGAATCTGTTAAGGTTCATAACATATCAATAACAGGAATGTTATTTAGGTCATTAAACATAGAAAGGCATATGTAGCTTTAATTACATTGTAATATAAAAAATTAGTAAAAATGCTAGTACTTTGGGATATTCAGAGGGCCTTAGATATATACACATGAAGGAAAAAAAAAAAGCTTTAATGGACTAGGATTATAAAATTATATTGAGTTAGTTAACTAGTGCATTATTAACCTATCCTATTAAAACATTCCATCACCAAGGCCAAAAAATGTGCAAATGCTCTGTCTCAACAAAAGGTTTCTAATATGTGTAAAATGTCACTGGGTAGTCCTGAGTACTTAGAACTATAATAGGCACTATAACATGACTACAATATACAGAACTGGTCAAGAAACAATGATGAAAAGAAATTGAGGGCACCTGTACCATCACAGTCATCAGGGAAAATATGCCTAAAATACTGGATTCTGGAAAACTAGATTCTTCAAAGCAAGGCCTTGACATGAAGAAGGCAGGCATGAGTTGTGGGGACAATCCTGTCTCAGGAATCTAAAGATGTGGGTTATAATCAAGCTTCTGACATTTCTTTATATGTGACCTTAAACAAGTTACCTCACCTTCCCAAACCTCATTTTCCTCAACAATAAAAGGGGGAGGAGTGTTTGGGGGTCCTGGATCAGATGGTCTGTAAGGTCCCTCCTAGTTCTATACCTATGAACCTATAATCCAGTGTACTGGATTGTGCAAACAAGTTTGTAGAATAAATACACTAAGCTAGACAACCTTCATATACTTAATAAAGCATTAGAAGGCTACTAAAATCAAAATTAAATGGCAAGTCTTTAATTGGTGGGATATATTAAAAAAAGGATTACAGAGGTGGAGCCAAGATAGTGGCACAGAAGCAGGAAAACTCCTCAGCTATCCCCATAACCACCTGAAATACCTATAAAATATGACTCTAAACAAATTTTAGAGCTCCAGAACCCACAAAACTAAAACAAAGCTCCCACTGAAGGCAGCCCAGCAGATGGGACAGAAAGGGCTCATCACAGCAAGCTAGAAGCGAAAACCAGCCAGCCTGAAACCCCAACTTGGCCCCAGGACAGCCAGACAAGCCGCATCTGGAGCATTCAGAGAGTGGATCACTGGCAGCTGTGGCAGTTTGAAGAATTATCAACCCGTAAGAAACAAGGACAAAGTTAAAGGTCAGTGGAACTTGGCAAAATTCGGGGGAGAAAAGCAGGTTTGGCCGTCCACCTCCAGGGCAAGAAAGCAGCAGAAGCCTTGGCCCCACAGCCACCTAAATGTGGCTGCTTTCAGAGCTCCCAGCCTGCAAATTGCAGGGGGGGCAAACAATCATTCAGAGGCTAATTGCTCTTCCCTTAAGCTGCCTGGATCATATCGTAGTCTTTAGTGGTGTTCCTGAGGTGCGTTTTCAGTGAGCCAAAGCTGGTGGGGGCTGCAGCAGCCTCCTAATACCTTTGACAGCTGCAAAAACCCCAGTGATTTGGGACAAAGCTTTCCCCTCTGGAAGCAGAGTTCCATAGAGCTAAAAAGTCAAGTAATTGACTGGCAACATGAGCAGGCAAAGGAAGCAAAGTAAGAACAGCAATCAAACTTTAGATTTCTTTTTGGGGGACAAAAAGGACCAAAGCATGGAATGGGAGGAAGACAACATAGTCAGAACTCCCACACCAAAAACTTCCAAGAAAAATGCACACTGATTACAAGCCATAGAGAAGCTTAAGAAGGATTTTGAAAATTAAATAAGAGAAGTGGAGGAAAAAATGGGTAGAGAAATGAGAATGATGCAAGAAAATCATGAAAAGAGACTCAGCACACTGATTGAAGAAAACAACACCCTAAAAAACAAACTCAAGTGACGAAAGAGGCCCAAAAACCAATGAAGAGAAGAATGGCTTAAAAAGACAAATTTGCCATTTGGAAAAAGAATCTCAAAAGCTTACTGAAGAAAATAATTCCTTAGGAAATATAGTAGAGCAAATGGAATCAAACGACTTTATGAGAAATCAAGATACTATTAAACAGATTCGAACAAATGAAAAAATAGAAGGCAATGTGAAATATCTCCTTGAAAAAAACCACTGACCTGGAAAATAGATCCAGGAGAGACAATTTAAAATTATTGGACTAACTGAAAGTTATGATCAGAAAAAGAACCTAGAAATCATCCTTCAAGAAATTCTTAAGGAAAATTGCCCTGATGTTTTAGAACCAGAGGGCAAAATAGAACTTGAAAGAATTCACCTATCACCACTTGAAAAAGATCCCCAAAAGAAAACTACTAGGAATGTTATAACCACGTTCCAGAGTTCCCAGATAAAGGAGAAAATATTACAAAGCTGTCAAGAAGAAACAATGAACACTGGAAACACAATCAGACTAACCCAGGATCTAGCAGCTTCTACATTAAGGGATCAAAGGGCCTACAACAGGATATTCCAGAGATCAAGGGAGCTAGGATTAAAACCAAGAATCACCTACCCAGCAAAATTGAATATAATGTTTCAGGGGAAAATAGGGTCATTCAACGAGGTGGAGGATTTCCAAGTATTCTTGCTGAAAAAAACAGATCTGAATAGAAAATTTGACATTCAAATACAAGAAGCATGAGAAGGTAAACATGGAAAAAAATTCATAAGGAAATCAACAAAGTTGAACTATTTGCATGCCAACATGGAAAAATGAGAATTGTAACTTATGAAACTTCTCTCAGTACGATAGGTGAAGGAAATATAAATTTATTTATATATGTTTACATATACATATATCTACATAGGAAGGTATACATGCATATGTGAGTGTGTATATATGTGTACATAGACAGAGGGCACAGGATCAATTGAATAGGAAGGGATAATATTTTAAAAGGCGAAATTGAGAGGTGGGAGAGGAAAAGAAGGAGAGGAGACAGGAGAATCAGAATGTGGTTAATCATCTCATATAGAAGGAGAAGAACAGAAATGCAAAAGGGAATGGGTTAACCTTACTCTCATTGAAATTGTCTTAGGGAAAGAATGACATACACTCTAATTGGGTGTCTGGCCCTACTGGTTAGTATGGAGGATGAGGATGAGAGGGGGGATGATGAAGAGGGGAGCAGGTTAGGGAGGGAGGGTTGTTAGAAGTGCACATTTCTGTAAAGGGACAGGGACAAAGTAGAGAATATAACAGGAAGGGGCTGAACAGGGAGGAGCTACTTGGGAATAGTTCACACCTTAACAGGAAGGGGCTGAACAGGGAGGAGCTACACTGTATGTAAGGAGAGAACCAGGACCATCTTGAGCCCTTTTTCTCAGACACCACCTGGAGATTGCACCTTTTCCTGAGATCCTGCTTCTACAGCTTCTACTGAGAACTTCCAAGGACCAGGCTGAGAAACTGTCGTGAGTCTGAGAGGGATCCCTGCT
>JAQQSW010011905.1:0-12646 GCA_028646575.1 Pseudocheirus occidentalis | reverse complement strand
GAAGGAAGGAAGAGAGGGAGAAAAGAAATGAAGGAGGGCAGGTAGAAGAAGAAAGAAACTGGCACAAAAGAAAGGAGAAAGGAAAAGCAAATAGAGAAAAGGAGAGCAGAGGACAGGAAAGCCTACATTTAGTAAGTGCTTACTATGTGCCCAGCTCTATACGTATTATTAACCTTCAATATGTTCAAGGTAATTCTTAAGTTGTAAGCCTGAATCACTGGCATACCACTGTGCCATTAGCACTGGAGAAGTGGGATGCCTAGTACAACACTAGGTAAGATCTAACCAGTGAAGTATATGAGAAATAACTACCTATTAACTCCTGTACAATGGACCAAAGAAGGAACAGTAGCAGAAGAAACAAAGTTTGAGTAGTTTATCATTACTGCGGAGTGATGAGAAGCAGAAGCTCAGGTGACTTAGGCTGGTGCACAAGTAGCAATCTGTTGTCTCTGTTTCAGCAAAGGCTCCACGGCAGGGTATAAGGCAAAGAGGCAGAGTTACAACCAGTGAGGCTCCATAGACCAGGACCAGTTCTAGGCAAAACTGTGAAGCAGTTCATTTTGAGAAGCCTCATTTCATATTGCCTTTTCCTGTACTTCATGGCCTCTGGCATCCCCTATGCTCTTCCTCCTGGATTTCCAGAGCTTCTCTCCCCTACTCTTCCAGGCAGTGCCTGATATGTCCAAATTACCATTCCTTTCTCCTATCCCATGGAAATTCTCATTCAGTCTCTGAATTACCTTCAACTAGCTACAAGGAAAGGAAGAAACCAAATGCACTCAAACTTAGACAGTAAATGGTAAATGATTTAATATGTAAGTCGTCACACTCAGAAGCATGTACATTTTAAGTGATGGTAATGCCCCAAACAGTGACTCTAAATAGTAGAAGTTCAAGTAGTCCAGAATAGATGGAGGGGCAGATATTTTCAGGTAGAGAGGGCCTCTGGGCAACATGGGTTACATCACAGGATCACAGGACGAAATTTTTAAAACTAGAAGATTTGAAACTTAGAAATCATCAGATATAATCCCCTCACATTTCTATAAACTTACTCTGTACATTGTGCTAAATACTTGCAATGATTACATTAGATCTTTATGACAACCCTGGGAGGCAAGTGCTGTTATTATCCCCATTTTACAGATGAGGAAATGGAAACAAATAGAAAAGAAAGTAATTTGACCAAAGTCACACAGGAAGCAGAGTTAGAATATATGTGACTATTTGGTTTTTCCAGATTCCTAAGTCACTATACTAAGAAGCCAAAGATAATACTTTTTTTAATTATTTAATTTTAATTTTCAACATCCACTTCCATAAACTTCTGAGTTTCAAATTTTCTCAACCTCCCTCCTTTTCTCTCTCTCCAAGACAGTGTGCAATCTGATAAAAGCTCAACATATACACTCTTATTAAATTTATTTTCACATTAGTCATATGGTAAAGAAGAATTAGAATGAAATTGAGAAACCACAAGAAAAGAAAATCAAAACAACAAAAGAGAGAGAAACTCATATGCTTTGATCCACATTCGTACTCCAAACTTCTTTCTCTAGATGTGGACAGCATTTTCCATCATGAATCTTTTGGAGTTGTCTTAGATCTTTGCATTGATGAGAAGAGCTAAGTCAAAGTGTGTCATTACACACTGTGGCTGTTACTGTGTACAATGTTCTCCTGGTTCTGCTCATTTCACTCAGCATCAATTCATATAAGTCTTTCCAGATTTTTCTGAAGTCTGGCTGTTCATCATCAAAGATAATCTTTACATACTCAGTGTGGGAAGCACTATCTTTTCAGTCTTTTCATTCACACCAGAACAAAGAGGTAAAGATATATCAATAATAGTAGCTCCTAATACTTCCATCAGCAGTGATATCAGTGAATAGAAAAGACAATAATACCTCTGCTATCAAGTAATCAACAAATAATTATTAAGTATATGTTCTATATGTACTGAATTAGAACTGAAATTTGCAGTAGTTTTATGTCTTTAAAGGTAAGTGGTTCATATTGTGTTGCTGGAAATCTGCTATATCTCTTCCAAAAAAAAAAAAAGGAAAAAGGAAAGAGTTGTGATATGTGAACTTTAGGTGTGACCTCTGTGTGTGTGTGTGTGTGGTCAGATGAATACAGATCTATTAACCAGTTTGCATTTCCTGGTTTCCTTGGTCAGTAGGAAGAATCATTAATTAGTAAGCTAAACAGGATTTAGACCTCAGAAACCCTCTAACCTAAGCACATCATTTGGCACAGGAAGGAACTGAAACATGGGAAGGTTAGATGACATGCCCCAAGTCATATATGTTATATGAAGGATTTGAATGCACCAGCTCTGACTCCAGAATCCTCTGCTTGTTCTATGACATCATGCTGCGCTCCAGGCTACATTGTTAATATGAAGAAATGTGTGGTAGTGATAAGGGTGGAGTAGCAAATGTCTACCATGCCCTCAGGAGGCTTCCTGATTAACTGATAGTGAACATGGGACTGGAAAAACATTATTAACGTGTTTGATCTGGAGAGCTCACTTGGGCAGATCCCAAAATTGTTGCCAGGATATTCTGGCAAAAAAAAAAAATCTCTTCATCTGAGACCAGAAGCCGAAAGCTCTGGCATAAAGTTCTTGCCTAGAAAAGATCATAGATCATGTTAAGCATGGAGAACTTTAGTAAGGGATAACAGATTTGCAGTTCTATGTGCAATCATCTCCTTTTGTAAACTGCTATGTTATGGAAATGTTTGCTTTTATTTCATAAATTAAAAATAAACACATACATATATGTGACATATATATATGTAAATTCCCAGGCTTGAACCCTGGGAGATAATATACATACACACACACACAGATGTATATATATACACACACACACATATACACACACATATATATACATATACATATGTATATAGGCACATGCATATATAGATAAAATACATCCCAAAACATAAAGCATGAGTACCATTTAGTCATAAAATTTGAGGAGATCTATTTAATATGCATTTTTACTTATAGTGTCTTCACCCCTGGTATGTGTTCTAAGTTTGTATCTTCTTTTATCTGAGTTAAAAGACATGGGTTCAAATCCAACCTTTAATGCTTGCTTCCTGTGTGATCTGGGCTTTAGTTTCCTCATCTGTCAAATCCAAAGGATTGACCTAGATGGTCTCTGAAGTCCATTCTAGCTCTAGACTTATGGTTCTAGGAAGCCTAGCACCAAACTCCTGTGATTTGAAGGGGGAGTGTGCAGACATAGAAGAGGAAAGAAAGATGAAGGCCAGTGTTGGAACTGAGTAATGAGGTGAAGAGTTGGGGACAGAAGAAGACAAATAATTAAGATTCACGTGCACTGTAGCTCTGAAATCAGGAAGCCAGACTGGCTCTGTGCCCAGAAAGGTCCAGAAGATGCAATGCCTGGAATTAGATGAGAAGAGTTTAGAAAACAGTACAAGATAAAAGTCCTAGGGATGAAGTCAAAGTCCCCTGGAACATACTGAGAATAAGACCTGGTACCCCACTAAGTGATTTTGAGGCTCATGACTGAACACTTCACACTGTTACCCTCTTGATTCAAATTGAAAAGGGGACATTTAACTTCAGTTACAACTACAATTCTGTTCCTGGGGCTGTATTTCTGTAGCATCAAAAAGGACCTCACATGTGCTCATTTGTGAATCAAAAGTATCTGGTTCCTCCTTGTCTACTACACTACTCCACTCAGAATCACCCTTTCTGTATTCTAGAAATGTGTATACAAAGTTTAAGGCAAATTTTGCTGTCAAAGTGGCTTTCCTCTGATAGAAAGTCCTTCATAAACCAACTTGTTTCCCTCCCTCGCCCTTCACCTCTTTCTTAGGGGGTATTTCTCTTTTAAACATCTTTTTATTGAGTATCATTAACATGTTTGAGCAGAACATAGTTTTTGAAAATATTCAGTGATGTCTTTATCAGATATAATAGGAGTTCAAAGAAAAGAAAAAGCAGCATGGTTTAGATTAGTCAGAGAAAGCTTCATGGGGGAGAAAGGGTTTGAGACTGGCCTTGAAGGATTTTTTTCCTAGCCTTAATTACTGAATGGACATTGCCTCGGTTGAACTGAGACCTGGGAAAGACCTTAACTCAAAAAAGCCAAAGCCTCCCACCGCATCCAGGGCCACCTCCAGCCATCCTGATCTTGCCACTGAACCCAGACGACTCCTGAGGAGAAAAGCTAATATTTTTGCACAGCCCTCTCTCACTTAAATCCCATTCACTTGCAAGTCATGACATCTCCTTCCTGATGCCATGATCTTTGAGAACAAAGGACAAACAACAAGGATTTATATCCAAAAAGGGGAAGAGAAGGAACACCATGAACAATGCACAAAAGTAGGAATGAGAAGATGTGTTTGACAGGAATAGAAGGTTTAAATCTTGGAAGAATAGAACACAAGGGAGTGAGTGCAGCTCACAGAGAGGTCATTGAAAGTCAACCAAGGAAGGTAGATTTGAAATAATTGAGAAGAGGCGACCAACTACTGCAAGTTCTTTCAGCTAATATTAAGTGTGAAAATAATAGCTCACATTCACAGGTAGATAAAGCTTGCAAAGCACTTTTTGTGTGTTACATAAATTAATCCTTACAACAATTCCTTGAGGCGGGTTATTATTCTTATCATCATTTTGTGGACAAGGAAAGTGAGGCTAAGCAGCTAGATGGCACAGTGGATAGAGTACAGGGCCTCAAGTTAGGAAGACCTGAGTTCAAATCCAGATTCAAACACTTGTTAGCTGTGTGTGACCATGGACAAGTCATTAATTTTTATTTTATTTTTGTTTGGTTTTTTTGTCTTTTGGGAAGGGGGAAGGCAGGGCAATTGGGGTTAAGTGATTTGACCAAGGTCACACAGCTACTAAGTGTTATTTATGTCTGAGGCTGAATTTGATCTCAGATCCTCTTGACTCCAGGGCTGGTGCTCTATTCACCACTGCACTACCTACATGCCTCTAGTCAAGTCATTTAACCTTGTTTGCGTCAGTTTCCTTTCTTACCCAGTAGGAGTTTCCAGAATATATAGGAAGAGGGAGAAACTAAAGCAGAAAGGTCATTTTAGAAAGTCTGCTCCTTTGAGAGCAGAAACCAAATCAATGATTGTAACATATAGCCCCAGAAAACCTGTGTGTACATTGGGGATTCAAGTAAACATCATTTAAAGATGTTAAGGAGTAGGAAAAGAAAGAGGAGGAGAAGGAAGGAAGGAAGAGGAGGAGAAGGAGGAAGAGGAGGAGGTGGACGAGGAGTAAGAGAAGGAGGAGGAGCAGGAGGAGGAGGAGGAGGAGGAGGAGGAGAAGGAGGAGAAGGAGGAGAAGGAGGAGAAGGAGGAGGAGCAGGAAAAGAATAATGTTCTTATACAATCAAAACCAGCCTTGTCCAGAAACAGAGTATTATGTTTTGAAGGACTCCTGAGAAGATACACACACAAATATACTTTCCTGATATTCACAATTCTTGCATTAGCAATAGGTTCCTTTGTGTTCATCCTTGGTCTTTTTTTCCCTTGCAATACTCTCTTAAAATGTGAATATGGGAGGATATACTTACTATTGTCTTAGAATAAATGGGGTTTTGTCTCCACTGAGAGCCTGGAGTAAGAAAGAATGCTGAAAAACAGGCCACTAAACCATAAGGATCCCTAAAGGTTGACTTTGAAACCACATATTGACATTATCTCTGCCAGGCATGGGGAACCTGTGGCCTTGAAGCCACATGTGACCCTCTAGGTCCTCAAGTGCAGCCCTTTGAAGCCATTTTCAGTTTGGATTTGGTCAAAAGGTCACACTTGAAGACCTAGAGGGCCACAAAACTGGATTCAGACAAGGGATTGCACTTGAGGACCTGGAGGGCCACATGTGGCCTCGATGCCATAGGTTCCCCACCCCTGATCTATGTTCTATTGTATTTTTATTTATTTTGTTAAATATTTCTCAGTTGTGCTTTAATCTGGTTCAGACACATTGGGGAGTGTTGCATGAATGGTTTTGATATATCTGCTCTTCACTATGCTGCCTACTACCTTGCTCATAATAGTATATTTGTTGAATTTGTTGAGTTTAATGTGTGTGGTCAGAGTAGATTATAGTAGGACCATTGCCTCCCACACTTTGGACATTACACAGATTATGATTCCATTAGCTTTTCAGATACTGTCACATTTAAAATTTAGATTGGGTTTTCAGCCCACTAAAACCTCTAAGCCTGTTTCATATGAGCTTTCATATGTATTCTTTAATCATGCCTCTCCCTTTCTGCATTCATACATTTGATTTCAATGTAATAGTAGGAATTTATATTTATATCCCATTTTCTAATATGTTGAGATATTTTTTAGATCTCAGTCCTTTCATACAATCTTTTCTGTCCTTTCTAGTTTCCTATTATTTTTTAATTTGATAAGCATGTCATCTATATCTTATTTCATTATTAAAAATTATTCAGTTATCATTGAAATTATTGGAAATTGTTGAATTATTGAAGTTATTGAAAAACAGAGCCAAGCATAGAATTCCACTAGACATCTCCATCAGGGATTTTTTTTTTGTCTAGTCATTCAATCTTTTCTGAATCTACTTGATACACTAGCATCTCATCAGTGTCTTTTCACCTTTTCTGCAATATCACAGGAGACTTTATCAAATGTTTTTGTAATATCCAAGTATACCACGTCAAAAGTAATTCGCTGAACTACCAGTCTAGTAACACAATCCCTACCTCCACACCACTTTCATATCTGGTCCCATCTCTCTACTAAAATAGCCACTACTTTAGGTCAGACTCTTTATCATATCCCTATTAGAATATTTAACTGACCTCCTAATTGTTTTTCTCAAACTTCAAGTGTTTCCCTATTCTCATCCATCCTTCACATAACTACCAAAGTAATTTTTCCTAAATATAGAACTGACCATTTCACTTCTTTATTCAATAAATATTAGTATCTCCTCATTAAGCACAAGCAACAGCAAGCCCATGTGTTCATTGTCTACGTATTGAACTGTGGGGATAAGTAGGTTAGCCCTAATTCTTCTCACCCAAAGGCTTGTACCTAGAGGAAGATATGTAAAGGATAAAGGCCCTACTACTAGCACAGGAACCCCATAATTGAAGGATATTCCTCATCAACTCTGAAACCTAAATCCATCCTGTAGTCTGCTGGGACAACAACGTCTTCCTCAGAAACTGACTGTACCTATTTCTCCTCTTCTCTGGTAAGCGACCTTGGTTTCACTTTTCCCAGAACCATCTGCAGTTTGGAGGAAAGCAGGAATGACTCCTCCTTGGAAAGTTAACTGAGAAGCTTTGTTTAAAAATAAACACATAAATAAATAAATGAAATGAAAAATCGGATTAAAGCCAAGAAAGAAAAAGAGGCTCATGTTGGTTTTTTAGTGCTTTTTGAATTCATACCACTTCTGGTTGTCAGCTGATCAAAATAGCATACAGAAAGCAGACCAGAAATATAATACCTGAATATGCTTCACAATTGGGAATCAGGGCTTTTCCCAAAAGTAAGTTTGAACTGCAAGCCAAGAGACTTGGCTTCTAGCTTCTCTCTATCATGAATTAGATATTTGTCCATAAGGAAGCAGAACTTATTCTGTCTGGACCTTAGTTATCTCCTTTCAGGAATAATAGCATTGGACTTGAATTCTAGGGTTCCTTATAACTCCAAGTCGATTATTATATAACTTCTTTGTAATCTATTTGAGAATATAATGCTCATTTAATCAACAAGTCATCACTAAGTGCTGTGGTAGGTACTACAAATATAAATTTAAAAAAATTAAAACCGTCTCTACTCTAAGAAGCTTACTGGGGAGACAACATATGCACAAATAAATACATTCAGAATGAATATATACAGGATAAATAAAAAATGCATAGAAGGCAATTAAATATATGACAAGGAAGGAAGGAAGGCACTAGCAATTGTAGGAAAGACACGTGGTACTTGAACTACGTCTTGTTGGAATTGAGGGATTCTAAGTAGGGAGTGTATTCCAGGCATGGAAGACAAACAGTGCAAAAGCATCCAGATGGGAAATGGAGTGTGCCATGTGAAAGAGAGAGAAGTTCAATTTAGCTGGTCCAAAGAGTATAGAAAGGAGAGTAAGATATAATGAGACTGGAAACACTGGAAAAAGGATTAAGGCAGGCTTCTTTCTGTTTGAAAAAGACCAGTAGTACATCAGGAAGGTGATGTCATGGCTCACAAGTGAATGGGATTTAACTGAGGAATGTCTATGCAAAGTCAGCAGCCTCACTTTCTCCTCTGGAGCTATCTGGGCCCAACATCAAGATATAGATCAGGATGACCAGAGATTTCCCCAAAACAGTCTTGAAAAGCCTTCCAAAGGAGTTTATATTTTATCCTAAAGGTAAAGGGACACCACTAATACTTACTAACAGAAGGAAGTGGTCAGATCTATGATTTAGAAAAACTACTTTGGCTATTATTCGAATGATGAATTAGAGTTGGGAAATACTTGAGTATAAAAAATAATGGAAATAACTATTCCAAACTTTGGGGATTCTTTAAATAGCTGTGAAAACCAAAGTTGAATTAGGAAAAATAATAAATAAATGTAGTAGCTGAATTGTATTAGTGGGGAAGGTTTGGTCTACTGAAAGACCTAAAGTGGTATTTGATGTATTGGACATAATGGTCACTTTTTATACTCAACCTCATCTCTGCTAGACCCTAAGGCAAAGACCAAAGGCAAAAAAATGAAATAAGTAAACTTATCTTCAGTTATTCCATTGCCATTTCAGGAAGAAAATGAGAAAAGTCTCCAAGATAGTTTACTATTTTCTAGTGAGCTTTTCAGAATTAAAAAAAAAATCAGTAATCAATTAGTCAGCAAGCTTTGTTAAGCATCTACTATGTGCCAGGCCCTGTGCTAAGTGATGGGTACACAAAGTAAAGGGGGAAAAAAGTCCGTTCTCCAAAGGAGCTCACAGTGTAATGAAGGAGATGACATATAAATAACTATGTACAAATAAGATATATAGCACAAAGGGGACAGCGAGGTGGCTCAGTGAATAGAGCACTGGCCCTGGAGTCAGGAGGACCTGAGTTCAAATCCAGCCTCAGACACTTAACACTTACTAGTTGTGTGACCTTGGGCAAGTCACTTAGCCCCTTCCCCCTCACCTCCCAAAAAAAATTTTAAAAAAAGATATATGGCATAAACATTCTTCTGAAAAAAACACTTAGGTCTACACAAGTTTCATGAATACAAGGATCTCTCCCCAGGTCAGCATGCAGTTTAGTATCTCTGTGGGTGTGAATATAGAGGTTCTGGTATTGGCTGGTCCCAATCAGGAACCCCCCTCAAAAAAAAAAATCAAGATCTAAAGGGAATTTATAAATTAGTTTGAGCTATAGTTCACAGGCAAATCACAAAGAAGATGTACTCTGGGCCTCTGACCACCATCTCTCATACAGATTTCTTACTGTGGAATGCCAAGGATTCAGAGTAAACTTGCTGACCCTGTTCTTTCATTTTATCCTCAGTATGATGTTCCATGTTGTTAAGCACAAGATGTTCAGCTTTATTGACTTGCAAATTGCCTGTTGTTTCTTACTGAAGTTAAATGCAGTCCTGGGATACCTAAGAAACTTTCAGAGAATGGCTGCCAATTGGAAATGCCCACTCTTCATCCACAAAGAGGAGAGGTAGTAAGAAGAAATAATCATTGCTAAGGAACAAGATGATAATTATTCCTATCTGTTTAAAATGCTACAGAGATTCCAAAGCACATTAAAAACAAAGTTCTGATGATTCAATGTTAACTAAAACTTTTAAGTGGAAAAAAATAAAAAATTTTTTTTCAAAAATTGAGTTAAAATGGACTTCAGGGTAACATCAGATTGCTATAACTCAGCAATTTGGGAGTTTGTCCATCCTCAGCTACTCCTTTCCTCTTCCTTAGTGCAGGGTTGGAAGGCCAAGCATAGCCAGCTGTTTTTGTTCCTTAGTGGGAGGTGGGGAGTGAACAGTCTGAGTGGCCTTCAGGGCTGAGTGGGATAAGGAGTGAATTAATGCCACTGCAAAGCATTGGTTCTTTATTCCCCCATTTCCTGACCACAGTGTGTGTGAAAATGGATCTGAGGCACATCTAGAACAAAATTACTGCTACTTTGGTAAATGTAAACAAGACTTAAATTCAATCACGTAAAAGTCCAGTCCCCAAAACGGAATTTGCCCTGCATCCATGGTGCTTTGTGGGTACTCAATAAATATTAAATCAAGTTCAACAGACTGAGGGTCAATTGAAGCTTAGGGAAAACTCATTTCAAAAACTGAGGCTATCTACGAAGGACCCCTGCTTCCAGACCCTAAATTCTAATTTTAAAGTCCCTAGCAGGAGTGCTTTAATAGATAATGCCTGCAGCAACTCTACATAGGGAGAGATATTATTTGTGAAATAACTAAGGCTGAAATCTTGTAGTAAGCAAAGGATGAATGTCAACACCTTACCCCATACCTAGAAGCAAATACAGGATGTAGACTGCAGAACTAAGGAATAATCTGAATCTTTAATAGAGCCAATAAAATGGTCAACTCTTTAATGAGTTGCTCTCCTCTTTAGTGGAAAGAATACTTTAACAGGTAAAGGAAAAGAAGCAGTATGATGGGATGCTGGACTTAGGGTCAGGTAGAACTAGGTTCAAATCCTATCTCAAACGTTTAATAACTAAGTCACTTAACTTCTCTTTGCCTCAGTTTCCTCATCTGTTAAATTCAGGGATGGACTTGATGCCCTTCAAACTCTAAGTATATGTTCCTATAAAAGCCCAAAGCCATAGACATTGGGTGAATTAAAAACAACAAAGAAGTTCATAGCCAAAGACCTGTCATATTGGGAATGTGCTAACTTTGGGGAAATCTACATTATACTTTCCTCAGATTACCACTGTTCTTGAGAAGTATGTATATTAGTCCCCCCCCCAAAATGGTACTCCAGAGGCCCCAAATACTTTGAAATTGCCTCTAGAGAGTCCAGAATGATGCTGAATAGAATGGGACTCTTAAGTTGTAGCCGAGGGAAAACTTTAAAGTGCTTTGAGAATTTAATTTAATTGATACAAGACCTATGTGTTCGTTCTAGTCCAAAGCTGTCCTTGAGATGTCTGCTACAAGCTCAGTCCCTGAGGTCAATATGCCAAGTCAGTAAGCATACTTACTATGTGCCAGGCACTGTACTAAGCCCTGGGAATACAAATGAAAGCATAAATGTAGTCCTTGCCTTCAAAGAGCTTATATTCTAATGGGGGGGGGGGGTGTAGGAAGGTCTCTGAAGACCCTAATGGTTGAAAAAAACAAGCTCCTTTAAAAAAAACTGATCAATGCCAAGCTACACTGAAAACTTCAACTACATAGAAATGAGGGTAGGAGGAGGGTTGAATTGGTTTAGAATCTCCTCCTATGCAGTGGAAGATTACTATCACCAGGATCTGTAGGTGCCAAGATTCTGGTATTGAGAAAGAACTTTCCTCAAGCATCAGTCACATATAGTATATGACCAATAAAAGTTTGTTGCATTAAATTGAACTTTTTTTAAACTTATATACTTTTTTGTTTGTTTGTTTGTTTGGAGGGGGGAAGGCAAGGTAATTGCAGTTAAGTGACTTGCCCGAGGTCACACAGCTAGTAAGTGTGTCAGGTGTCTGAGGCTGGATTTGAACTCAGGTCCTCCTGACTCCAGGGTGGATGTTCTATTCACTGGGCCACCTAACTGGCCCTAAAGTGATATACTTTTAAATTGCATTGAATATCATACCTTTAAGCTGAAAAGTATACTTAATTGTTCTATTATTTTATTGGCAACTTGTTTAAGATTTTATTTTCAAGTTAACATTTTATTTTTAAGGAGGAAGTTAGCTATTTTAATTTTGCCTTCCCATTGGCTTTAACCCTAGGAAGAAAGCGGATTGTCTCCCTCTAAAGCTATGATTAGATAGTTAGATGAACAGTGAACAGAATGCTGGGCTTGGAAACAGGAAGAGATATCTTCCTAAGTTCAAATGTGGCTTCAGACACTTGCCCAAAGGCATACAAGTAAAAAGCACCAAAGGTGAAATTTGAACTCAGGGCCTCTGACTACATAGTTCTTGTTCTGCCTACTATGATATGAAGTCTTTCTATATGGATATGCACTTGCTAATGAAAATTCACTTGGGCTATATAGAGAAAACAGATGATTTAAGTCTCAGAAATGAATTTTATGTCTAGTATATCTGCAGCATGAAATTGAAACAGTAAAATAATCCAAACAGTTGTTAATAAGGTTGTCTTTCTAGAAGAATAATCATAACAGATGAATAGATAACTCCTCCTTTTCTTACTTAGTTGATCCCCAACTAATTACATTTAGTTTTAGTGTCTATAAAAAGCATTTAAATGAAAACGTTAGGAACCACTAGAAGTTCCTTTTTTTATTCTTTTTTAAATTTTTTATTGACTTTTTTGTTTACTTTTAGTTTACAAAATTCAGTTCCAGAATCACTTGAGTTTCAGATTTTCTCCCCTCCCTTCTTCCCCCCCCCCATGGTGGCATACAATCATGTATGGGATCTGCAAACACTTTCACAT
>JAQQSW010011904.1:0-12646 GCA_028646575.1 Pseudocheirus occidentalis | reverse complement strand
AAACTTCTCTTTGTTTTTGCTATAGATTAATATATTCCGGCGTTCTTTGGTGGTCTCGTGGTTTCCTGACCTTTTTATTGTGTTTTATTTGCAGGTATTTTCCCTACTTGTGGAAGTATTATAACGTAGCATTCCTTTGTTCTGCCAGATCCATTATTAAGAATTACACCAAGTAAGTTAGTTGGAGAGGAATTCTTCATCATTGTTACAGCAGTTTTGGTAAATGTAATGTTTTCACATTGATAGCCCCAGCATTGAATGGTTTCCACATGGCCTGCCTAGATCACTAGTAGAATGCTGAATATGACTTCATAGTTGAGTAAAGGAATTTTCTCTAGAACAACTTTGTATTCCTTCTAGTTCTGGGAACCAGGAATCATTGCGAATTGGCTCCAGGCATTTAAAGGGAAATCTTAGGTGAATTTGGAGTCTGCAGTAAAAAGTCCAGATTGTGTGAACTCTGTGGAATTAATTCTCTGTGTAATAACTAATGCAGCACCATAGGCCTATTAGGCTTGGGTTTGTTTTTTTTTTTAACAGATTTATAATTGTTATTGAGTATGAGGATTTTTTATGAATTAAAAGCATTTTTATTTATTACAACAGATAAACAACTTGATATAATAATTTGTAATTGTCAGAAGTAGTTTTGACGTGTGTATATGTGTGTGTGACTGTATATATAGATGGAGAGTATTCCCCACCCAAACTAAGAAATAAAACTGCAACCAATATCCTAATTCAGTACTTGGAAAAGAAATACAAAATATAACTAGAAACAATTTAATATTCTTCTTTTATGAAGTAGGTTATCAGTTGATCCACAATTTCTAAGTTTCTTTTTTCATTTTTTAAAAATTGCATGATAGCAAAGAATCTTTGTTTCAACATTATCTGGTTTTCACCAATTCACTGTTTCAATTAAACTATTTTCATTTATTTTTAGATTAAAAAGATATGAATGAACATCCTAAAAAAAGAAAAAGGAAGACTCTACACCCTTCTCGTTATTCAGGTCATTATATAATTTGCTTATTTTAAAACTTATTTGCGAATTAATGCAATTTTTCTATAAATTCTTATCCTGGTCTCTGTTGAAATTAGATGAAGTTTGTTAGATAAAGATTGAAATGTGAAGATCATGGTTGGTGTTATTTATCTGAATGTTTATAATGTAATTCACACAATTTATTGTTGATCAATTTCATATGTGTGTGTATGTATGTATGTATGTATGTATGTGTATATATGTGTGTGTCTATCTCTTTTGCAGATCTGTGTTTCTTTTTCCCATCGGGAGAAGATATTTTGCAATCCAAATATTTTTATTGCATCCTAAGAGATAACACAGTCCTATGTCAGTTATTTTAAAAAGCTAACTCTTTTGTTGGTTATGTAATTTTGGCTCCTATGGCTAAACTCGGTTCTGTACTGCATAAGCAAGGAGTGACCTAGTGACAGGAATGATTTGGTCTCTTTGGCATGTAGACAGTGGCATACCTCGATATTTGTGAAAGGACCAGGCCTCTTAGTTGAACCTGAATGACACCAGGGTTCTTCATCACTCTCTTCCTGTTGTTTCCACATCACTTAAGTACTCTAGTCAGAACTGAGAGGCCTAAAGGCAGCCAGGTGGTGCAGTGAATAGAGCACCAGCCCTGGAGTCAGGAGGACCCGAGTTGGAATTTGACCTCAGACGAACTAGCTGTGTGACCTTGGGCAAGTCACTTAACCCCAATTGCCCTGCCTTCCTCCCTCTAAAAAGACAAAAACAAAACCAGAATTGAGAAACCTCAATGAGCCTCCATGTCTGAACAAATGCTCAGGGTGACCCCTGCCCCTGTAAGCAGAAAACTTACGGAATCTTTGAGGGACCTCAGGTCTTTTTTGTGGTGAATTTATGTAGCAGCACAGCCTGCTCTGGTATATCTATAGGCTGCAGATCCAAGTAAAAGGTAAATGTATTTTAATGGTATTTTACTATTTTTTTTTCCAATCTCCTAAGTATTTCTCATCAAGGAGAAATACTAGAGTTGATGAGCTGAACAAACATCTCAAGGAAATAGCGATGTTTTTTGAAGTTTGCAGATTTCGTGGCATGGATGTAACTTGGATACCTCGTTTTTGTTTGTGCTTCAGATTCTAGTGGAATAACCAAAATTGCAGATGGATTCAATGGAATTTTCTCGGATCATTGTTACAGCGTCTGTTCTATGAGACAGCCAGATTTAAAATATTTTGAGAACAAAGGTAAATATTTGAAGTGCATTTTAACTGAAATATATTTATTTAAAGCCCATGTAAATATCTCCCTTTCTCACAACCTGAAAATGTGAATGAGAATAGTGATTTAAATCATATAAATGAATCACAATTTTTAAAATTGATCTTAAATGTGTACATAAAGTCTCACCTGACCCCTTGGCCAGTTGCCCAGTGACTGAGTGGCAAAGGCCTACAAAGTGGATCTGGGTCCTGGTGAACTACTCACCCTTGGTCCCGCTTGTTCTCATTTACCCACCCTCCTAGCTTCTTGCTTCATTTTGTTAGACTGAAGGAACAATGAGAATAGAAAGCAGTGAGGGAGTCATAGAGAGTGAGGGAATCATTCAGCCCTCTCAGAGTATGGCCTCAGTGGTCTTGAGTGGTTCTGCTTCCCAAGTCTTATTATTCATTGTTGAAACTTCAGCAGAAGATAAGAACAGTTCTGGAGTACAGCTTTGCATTTCTATCCCTAGATCTGGAGATTTTTAGGAAAGAAGGAACTTGAGCAATCCAGTCCACCCCACCCCCATTTTACAGATGAAGAAACTGAGGGTCACTGAGATTGAGGGATTTTGTTCTGGTCACTTTAAAAAGATATGCCACCTATGCTAGGTGGCATAGTGGACAGAGTGCTGGGTCTGGAGTAAGGAAAACTTATCTTCCTGAGTTCAAATCTAGCTTCAGATACTTAATAGCTCTGTGACCCTGGGTAAGTCACTTAACTTTCTTTGCCTCAGTTTTCTCATTTGTAAAATGAGCCAGAGAAGGCAGTGATGAGCCACTTTAATATCTTTGCCACGAAAACCCCAATGAGGTCTTGAAGATTCAGACATGACTGAAACAACTGAACAACAACATAAAAAGATAGCTTCACAGCAAGGATTAGAACCCAGATTTATCTGATTCCCAGACCTGTAGTCTCTCTGGTGCACTGTGTCACCTCCCCCAGTCTGCACCTGGGATTTCATTAGTGGGGACGCAGTAAGGAAATTCTCTCTGTATACGAGTCTGCCGCTTCTCTGCAGCATGGGGTTGTGGAGAACTTCCTGTGAGCTCTGAGAAGACCACCCAGTCAGAGTGTTGAGACAAGCTTTCTTCACCAGGCCTGCTTCACATTTCTCATGTCCTGCTGCCCTCATCTGAGTGGCTTTAACCTATTCCAGCCTCAAAATCTGGGGGCTGGAGAGTAAAGCTGTACCCCGAGCTCATGGATGGAGCAGATTATCCCTGTGTACCATGGAAGACAGTGCAGTTCAGTGCCTTTTCTGTGAAGGGAGAGAAGGGAGGAACAAAAGCAGGAGAGAGAGAGAGAATATGAATCTCTTTTCATGTCTATTGATGAATCCTCATATAGTATCCACATTAATGCTTTAAATTCTTTGTAACAAAATTCCTCCTTGAACACATTGTTCTGAAGTCAATTACAGCTATTTCTCCCATTTCCTTTTTCCAGATGAAGATTCTGATGCAGAGACATCCAATGACTTGCCTAAATTCACAGAAGGAATTAAAGCAAAGAGCAGGAATCAAAACCACCTGGTTCCCAGTCCTGTGCTCAGGATCCTAGATCATGCTGCCTTTTCTGCAGGTTAGGAGAAGTCATTGTTTTTGCATTTTCTAGGGGGCTCGTATTTTTCTCACTGTTTTGTCTTTCTCTTCTTTTAGAGAAATCTGCAGATATTGAAATCTGTGAGGACTGTGACTCTCCAGAGTCAGTTCGTCAGCAGCCTCGGGGGGAGAGCCCCATTGAAGTGCGCACAGCAGAAGATGTGCCCATCGCTGCTGAGGTGCATGCCGTCTCCGAGGATTACGACGTCGAGACCGAAAACCTGTCCTCAGAGAGCCTGCAGGACCAAGTCAGTGAGGAGCCCCCAGCTAAGCTGTGTAAGATTCTGGACAAGAGCCAAGCTTTGAATGTCACTGCTCAGCAGAAGTGGCCTTTACTGAGAGCAAATAGCAGCGGCCTCTACAAGTGTGAACTGTGTGAGTTCAACAGCAAGTACTTCTCAGATTTGAAGCAGCACGTGGTCCTCAAGCACAAACGCACTGCCGCCAATGTCTGCAGAGTCTGCAAAGAGTCCTTCTCAACCAACCTGCTCCTGCTGGAGCACGCCAAGCTGCATGAAGAGGATCCCTACCTGTGCAAATACTGCGATTACCGTACCGTGCTCCTGGAGAGCCTGAGCCAGCACATCGCCGATGCCCACTTCAGCGACCACCTGTACTGGTGCGAGCAGTGTGACCTGCAGTTCTCCTCCAGCAGCGAGCTCTACCTGCACTTCCAGGAGCACAGCTGTGATGAGCAGTACCTGTGCCAGTTCTGTGAGCACGAGACTAATGACCCTGAGGACCTGCACAGCCACGTGGTCAATGAGCATGCCTGCAGGTTGATGGAGTTGAGCGACAAGGAGAGCGGTGCTGGTGAGCATGGCCACTACAGCCTGCTGGGCAGGATCACCTTTGACAAGTGCAAGAACTTCTTTGTCTGCCAGGTGTGTGGTTTTCGAAGTCGACTGCATACAAATGTGAACAGGCACGTGGCCATAGAGCACACAAAAATTTTCCCCCATGTTTGTGATGACTGTGGGAAGGGCTTCTCAAGCATGTTGGAATACTGCAAACATTTAAATTTACATTTGTCTGAGGGGATTTATTTATGTCAATACTGTGAAT
Organism: Pseudocheirus occidentalis; assembly: GCA_028646575.1. Taxonomy (NCBI): domain Eukaryota; kingdom Metazoa; phylum Chordata; class Mammalia; order Diprotodontia; family Pseudocheiridae; genus Pseudocheirus; species Pseudocheirus occidentalis. The sequence goes on along the minus strand of JAQQSW010011904.1, from coordinate 7,708 downwards.
ATTCGACGGGACAGATTGAAGATCTTAAAACTCATCTAGATTTCAGGCATGCAGCTGACTTACCTCATAAATGTAATGACTGCTTAATGAGGTTTGGGAATGAGAGAGAACTTTTAAGTCACCTTACAATCCATGAGACAGCTTGACTGTTCTTTATCTCAATTTGCAGAGTGGTAGTGTAAAATAATAAATTCATTTTTTATTAGAGAGTCTACAATTAATGGTTTCAATAAGGATACCAAGGAGGGTTATAGGCAGCCTTATTTATTTATTTATTTATTTTGGCATTGAGGGTTTTTTCAAGCTTTAGTGGTGTTGACTTTACAGCATGTAAGGGCATCTTAAATATGCTGCTGTCAGTTTTGTCCTCTCAGATTCTGGGTTGCCTGCCAATGGGCTGTGCTCTTAGGTATCAAGGAGAGAGGCAGGAAATGGGAGGCTTGGGGAGAGAAGATAAATAAGCTGTTATTATCCCTTAATACCTTTAACTGCCTCAGACCTTTTGAAAACGCAAAAGTAACCTAGTTCTTTAATTATCAGGCATTTTTATTGTGAAAAGTCATCCGAGTACCTTAAGTACAAGAGGGATAGGCAGAATAGAGACATTTTGTGTGTGTGTGTGTATACATACCTGTGTATATAATTAATCTTTTTCTAGGATGAGGACCCAGACCTTCTACTTACCATCATTCCCAAGGCATTCAAACATCCTTTCTATCTAAATCTAAAATTATAGAAATGCTCTTAGCTATGGTAGTTAAAAAAAAAATTCTCTTCAGTAGTAGTTTCTTTTAAAAAAAAAATCCTATCCTTCTGCCCCATTTCCCAGGCTAAATTAGTTTTGAAAAGTTGGTATAAGATGAAGGGCCAGTTTTTTTGTTGTGTCTGCGATTGGCTGGGGGTATTTGTTCACAAATATTGTTTTGTTACAGACCTGTAATTTCAACAGGGTACGAAACAGTATGGAAAACTTTTAAGCTGTACCAAGAGATACACTAAAACCCTAGGATTCTGTAAGTGTAACACTATCCAATGGTGCCGAGAAGAAAGTTTCCAAAAGAGATTGCAAAGGTATTAACTAAGTATTTGACTTAAACAAATGTATTTCATGGTCTGCAAGTTCAACATTGTTGCAGTATAGTTTTTTCTGCATAGTGTTTGGCTCTTAATTGTCAAAGTCTTTCACAATCCAACTCCATTTCTCATATATTTCTACCTTGATATAATGTGTCTTCTGATTTTACCATATGTGGTACACCTACTTAGCACCTCTGATTGTGAAATTCTAGTCTCCCAGTGGCTTCTTAGGATCAGGGACTTGGCATTTCAGAATGTTAGACTTAGATCCCTGTGTCAGAGAGAGCATTGAACCGAGCCCCTTCATACTGTATTTCTTAACCCAAGAAAAGTAACATGACTGACTTAGTCACGCAGCAACTAAGTGGCAAAATCTGACCCGGAATCTGGGTTTCTTGCTGTGCTTTCTCGTGTTCTTTGCTCAGCCAACTTAATTTTTCATCAGTTTGAGTACCTTGTCTCCATTCATCTACCATGCATGTCCAGCCCAGTGGAACTGAGCTGTAGGGAGCAGAACTTTTAAAATGGTCGTGATAATGAATGCCCATCTTTCTGTATAGTGCATTTTGGTCACAAACTATGACTGTTGGTGACCAAGTACTTGACACTGAATAAGTGAGGATTAGGTAGGTGAGCCCAGTGGAAAAGTCCTAAGAAGTATGAGTAAATCTGTGTTACACACTTTGTGATGAGCCTAGAATTGAGGTCCTCACTGTCGGGCTCAAATGGGGCATTCTTGGTATTGTCCCAGTTTTCAATTTAACAGTCCATCCTTATTTGACAGTAAATTGTTGACATAACCTAGGATTTGTCAGTTGTTTTCAGGTCTGTAATTTTCACTTAGTGAAATTATTTGGAAAACTATGCTTCTTTTCATTTTTACCCTAAATACAGACCTAATTTTAACTGCATCACTTGCTCCTTGGTTCCAGGAGCACGTGGTTGATCATGCTTTAGAGAAGTCAATACAAAAGTATTCTAACTGGAATCTTGGCAGCAAAGGACAGCAATGTGATGGGCCTGCCTAAGAAGAACTTGGCTTAGTGTGCTCTTTCTCTCTCTCTCTCTCTCTCTCTCTCTCTCTCTCTCTCTCTCTCTCTCTCTCTCTCTCTCTCTCTTTCTCTCTCTCTTTTCCACAATGAAATAGTTGGGTTTTGGGGAAGAAACATTATTTTTTTATTACACAAGACTTCTACACTCTGTGAGTTGAGGAAAAATCCTTCTATGGCCAGTTTTTTTCAAGTTTGCCAGTTAAGTTGTTAAGTTTCCATTTTGATTATTGTTGATGGCTAAATCACAAAATCCTAGTGAGTTCATTCTCTTTGGATTTATTCAGAAGATGCTTTAATAGTGGAGGTAGTAGGTTATAGGCATATCAACATGCTTGTTTTTAAGCATCACACAAAAAAATATAGGACAAAAAAATAGCTGTACAAAACCACACATTTTTTCCCAATCATCAGTCATATGATAAAATATGATAAAGGGCTGGATCTATTTGATATCAGCCTCTTATGAGATTCTATCTTTTTTTTTTTTTTTGCTTTTTGGAGGGCATTTGGGGTTAAGTGACTTGCCCAAGGTCACACAGCTAGTTTTTTGTGTTAAGTGTCTGAGGCTGGATTTGAACTCAGGTACTCCTGACTCCAGGGCCGGTGCTCTATTCACTGCGCCACCTAGCCGCCCCTTATGAGATTCTATCTTGATTACTAAAGAATTTGTGAGGTATGTTTCACATTTGGCTACAACCGTAGCTTCTGGATACTGTTCACCCTGAAATGCTACTATTAATGGGAAAAGTCTGATTCATGTACTTCCAAGGCATTGGTGATATGTAAATTATGTATAGCCTTTAAAAAAAAATAGAAAACAAAGATCTAGAAATCAAAATGAGATTCTAGAAAAATAATAAATGGATCATGGTCTTATTTTCTGATTGTTGTCAGGTTTAATGATCTAAGAGTATTTACTATGTCAGTATTTGCCTCCTGGTTACACATTCCACCACCCCAACCACCCCCGCACTAAATATCCATGACCACCATCAATAATTGTCTGAAATATAGAAATGGAACTAGACTTAATGGTTTTAAATTTTCTCACTGTTAGCTCTTAATTTCAGTTTCAATGAATTAATCTCTTGAGAATTATGGGTGTGAATTACAGAAATGAAAAATACATTTTCAAAACTTTTATATTTTAAAGTTCTGCCTCATATTTACTTACATTTCCTGTAAAAAATGTTCATACTGCCATAGTTTTCTGTATGAACAACTCTTAATCCAAGAGTAAGAGAACTAGAGAAAGTACATCATGGTAATTACAGAGCAGAAATGGCAGTCAAAAAGCTTGTAAATTTTCTATTTGTGTCAAATGTATTTATTAAATAGGAAATTTTATATAAATCAATATTTAAAGTATTTATACTGTGATATTGTCTTGTTAATATAAAGTTACAAAATGGACATATGCTCATAATACTTCATGTTTGAAAAACTTTAATTTTAATCTTTTATTCATTGTGTTTGGAGGTATGATTTTCTCTATATCAATGATCCTCCACTGTGTATAAAAAAGAATTTTCTGAATAGTGAGTTCCAACATGGAAGTGCTCATGAACTATCTTTGATGATGACATCCTCTTCCGGAAAGTACCACTCATATAAAACTACTGGAAGCCTGAATAGAAAGGAAACAACAGTTCTTGTTTTTAAATTTCCTCTGCAGTATAAAAATAGGAATTATGGAAACTATTTAAATGCTAGTTGTTATTTTTAAATTAACAGCTTTAATTGCTGATTAGAAACTTTGTTAGTTTGTGTCAACATACCAAGACTGTATGATTTTAAAATTAAATACCCTTGCCCCCAAATCAGTCACAGAACCCAAAGCATCCTCTGTGAATTAAGAAAATAAATCTTTTGAACAATGATTGTTAACTAAGTGTATCATAATATAATCATCTCATGTCTATCATTTGAAGAATAAGCACCAATGATTTCTAAAGGGAATTTTCAACATAATAAGCTGTTACAAAGTAATGAAAGAGGCAAATCATTTCAGACTGTCATAGTATGGGTAGAGAAGTGAATTTGGAGCTTGAGGACTTGCGATCCTGGCTGTTATTTGCCCCCCTGTGATTCTGAGCAATTCAGCCTCTCTAAGTAAGCCTTAGATATTTTTGTAAAATGAAAGAGTTTAGATGACTTGTAAGGCCCTTGAAGCTTTTCTCTTCCTGTGATCTGATAATCTTTGTAAGACTCAAAGACTCAGATGAAAGACTGTAACCTGACTTCATGATGAAGTACACTGTAGTATCAAAGAGCTAGTTCTCTATTTTCATGAGGGTCAGTCAGAATCCCATGATTCCAGATCTTCACCATATTAGCCGGTTGGCATCAACAAGTAAAAATAATTCCTGTAAAATATTCGATGCATTTGTTCCTATTCTTGGATTTAGAATGCTGATGAGCAGAGGAGTTGGAATCACCTTGACCAAACTTGATTTTGTGACTGGTCCCTTTTAACAATGGGCTTCATAAAGTCCCTTCTCCAGCAGGTTGCCCAGACCTACTTGTCCTATTTATCCAGCACTCTTTCCATGGCTGCCCCACGTACTTTGTTCAGTTTTATTTATTCAACATCTTTCCCATTCCTCATTTTACCAAACTATAATCTACACCTTAGATCTTCCTACTTTCAATGCCAGCTCTCTCTCAGCTCTATTTTAAGAATTTCAGAAATTCTCCAGAAAGCCAAAAGCATTTCTTAATGACTAGTTGTCACTTTCTAATTTGAAATTTTTTAAAAGCTGATTCTTTCCTCCCTCCATTTTCTGAACCTCATTCACTTTGTACCCTATACCATGCCAAAGACACTTGACTTGTATATTATGTAAATGCATACAGTATTATACATGTGTGTATATAAATATATAATGTCTGTACAGTTTTGCCTTGCCATGTTTGGATATGTCAAATGTGTTTCATTTTAGCTTGTGAGTAGTGGGCTAATTTGTTAAGTATACAGAAGAATACCATGCAAGTCTTAATAAATACTTTTAAATGATGAAATGTAGTGATTAAATTACTTCTGATCAAAACTCATTTGACTTAGAATTGGCATCTTCATGCACATGATTCCCAGATCTTTATATTTCTTGGTTCTTATTCTTGTCTCACTATTCTTTTCACACTCCCCTTTGCTGAATCTTCATCTAGTACACCAGTTCTCAACCTGTGGGTTGCGACCCCTTTGGGGATTGAATGGGGTCGCCTAAGACCATCAGAAAACACATATTTCCGATGGTCTTAGGAACCAAGACACTGCTCCTCTATCCATTTACAGGCGGGTCCGCCTACATGCAGATATGCCCACATACCATACTAAAGGGTCGTAGCATTAGGAAGGTTGAGAACCACTGATCTCCCATTAACTAAGGTGTCCCCCCCAAAGCCCTCTTCTGGGCCCTTCTCATTTCTCCCTTTACTATTTTACTTGATAATCTTATTAGCACTCAAGGATTCAATTATCTTTATGCAGATGATTTTCAGTTCTGTATACCCCATCCTAATCTCTCCAGATTTTTAGCATTACCAGCTTGCTTTTGGTGCTAAAAATGTGTAAGAATAAAAGCCATTTGCCTAATGATATGTAGTTTAAGGATATGAACTGGCATTTTTCAAGAGCAGAAATGTACATCTCTAACCACGTTAAAAAAAATGCTCCAAATAACTAATTGTGAAATGCAAATTTAAGCAATTCTGAGTTTCTGCCTGACACCCATCAGATTGGTAAAGATGATGGTAAAAGGAACATGACAATGAGGGGTTGTGGAAAAACAGACACATTGCTGTACTGGTGGGAGACCTGTAATAGATACAAGCCTTCTGGCCATTTAGAATTAGTCAATAAGCATTTGTTAAGCACCTACTACGTATTAGGCACTGCATGAAACACTAGGGATACAAAGAAAAGTGAAAGATGGTGCCTTGAGGAGCTCACAATTTATTTGGGGAGATAACACACAAAGAGTATGTACAAATAAGCTGTGTACAAGATAAATAGGAAATCAGCAGCAGAGGAAAGGCACTATAATTAAGAGGGATTGAGAAAGGGATTATACAGTGATTTGACCCAGTTCTACCATTGCTAGGCTTCTACTCAAAAGAGATCAAACAAAGCAAAAAGATCTTTGTGTACAAAGATATTTATAGCAGCTCTTCTTGTGGAAGTAAAAGGAAAAACAAAACTGGAAATTAAGGGATTGCTTATTAGTTGAGAAATTACTGAACAAATTATGTATGAATGTGATGGAATACTGTTGTGCTCTAAGAAATGAGGACATAGATGATTTCAAAGAGACATGAAAATATATTTGTGAACTGATTCTGAGGGTGGTGAGCAGAGCTAGAAGAACAATTTGTGCCAAAATAACAGTACTGTAAACTTTGAAATATATAAGAACTCTGATCAATACTATGGCCATCCATATTTTCAGAGGCCCAATGATAAAAGCATGCTATCTACCTTCAGACAAAGAGATGATGGTTTCAGGTCCAGAGGGAGGTTTTGTTTTTGTTTTTGGAACATGACCAAGGAAGGTATTTGAGCACTCATAAAGTTGTTATGAGGAATTGGTTTTTCTTTTCCAATGGGGTGGGCTGTGGAAGTAAAGAAAATAGATTTCTGTTCATTAAAAATATATAACTTGGACAGCTAGGCTGTTCAGTGAATCGAGCACTGACCCTGGAGTCAGGAGCACCTGAGTTCAAATCCAGCCTCAGACACAACACAAAACTAGCTGTGTGGCCTTGGACAAGGCACTTAACTCTAATTGTCCTGCCCTCCCCCTCCAAAAAGCAAAACATATATACATATATACACACACACATATATTTATGGAGAGAGAGAGAGAGACAGATCTTACATTTTTAAAGTGTCCTGTAGACATCTCAAATTTAGCATGTGCAAAAACACTAATGAGTAATTAATAAAATGATGGTCTTTTGGCCATCTCTTGCAAATCAAAGACAACATGTATAAGAGGCTTCTAAATGCTTGTATGCTCTTGGAAGAGTCGGTGTTCCTGACAGGCATCATTGATAAACCAATGAGAGAATGAATATTATACTAAGAGGTAGGTTTATTCTAATGAGGGGTTGAGGTTAATTCTAATTCAATAATTGGTGATTAATACAAGAGAAATAATCCTTTCTCTCCCCACAGATAAGAATTCTTTTTTCATAGAATTAATCTAGAGTGATATGGGAGAAAAGGTAATGGACTTGGAAATAAAAGGGCTGGATTCTAGAGCTTACCTTACCCTTACTGGTTGACTAGAGAAGGCAACTGATTTAATCTCTTACCTTCAGTTTGCTCAATTGTGGAATGGAGATGATAACAATGGTACTACCCACCTTATAGGGAAACACTTTGAGCTATTATTATCTGAAGCTTGATACCCTCTGCTCTTTCTCTGTACTCTTTATTTATTTATTTATTTTATTGACTTGTTTGTTTACTTTTAGGTTACAAGATTCTGTTCCAGAATCACTTGAGCTTCAGATCTTTCTCCCCTTCCTCCCCACCCCCCACCCCCGCCATGGTGGCATACAATCATGTATAGGAT
>JAQQSW010011903.1:0-12646 GCA_028646575.1 Pseudocheirus occidentalis | reverse complement strand
TCTCCCTCTCTCTCCCTCTGTCTTCTCTCTCCCTCACTATCCCTCTCCCCCTCCTTTCCCTCCCTCCTCTCTCTCTCCCTCTCTCTCCCTCCATCCCCATGAATCTAAGTCCTAGAGAGCATAAGAGTTTGCTCAAGGTCACAGAGTTGGCCAATGACATATCCCAGGTTAGAAATAATATAACAATTAGCTAACACAACGTGCCACCAGTTGTACCACATGCTTTCTATAGTATCTTATTTGCTACTCAGAATATCCTTATGGAGTTATGATTATCTCTTTTTTATGGATGAAGATACTGAGGTTGGGTGAGGTTGGTGACTTGCCCAGGGTCACACAGCTAAAATGTGTCTAAGTCAGTACTTGCATTCAGATTTTTCTGTTTCCAAGGCTAGCACTCTATACAAGATTAGAACAAAAATGTAGATTTCCTTTCTCTTAGCCCTTTCCACTATGCCTCACATTAATTTGATATGGTTATGTAATGCCAGTCATCAAGATATAGTATGTATAGTGTGTAGAGGACTGAACTCAGGAAGTCCTGGGTGCAAGTTTCTCCTCTGACATACATTGGTTGTGCGACCCTGAGCCAGTCACTTAACCTCCCTTTGCCTCAATGTTTCCTCAACTCTAAAATGTGGATAACAGCACCTTCCTCCCAGAGTTTTTAAGAGGATCCTATGAGATAACATTTGTATGAAGCACTTAGCATTGTTCCTGGCACATAGTAGGGGCTCTATAGAGAGATGCTTCTTCCCTTTCCCAGGTGACTCTCTATCTGTCTAGATCAGTGTTTCTCAACCTTCCTCAAGTCTCTCATATTGTGGTGACTCCATTGTCTTCACTGCTACTTCATAGCTGTAATTTTGCTACTGTTATGAATCATAATATCAATCTCTGATATGCAGGATGTGTTTTCATTGTTACAAATTGAACATAACCCACAAGTTGAGAACCGCTGCTTTAGAGGAAGTGCTGATGTGAATTGGTAGAAGGGGTTTCCTTACTCTCAGTTCCCTACACCAGTGACATCACAGATCCAGAAAAAAAAGGCATAGCACATCTTACCTTTAAAAAGGGGGAAAAGTAAATCATCCTCTCATTTTGAAGGTGACATAGTAAGACCACCTTGTTTCCTCTTCTTTCCTCCTCTTCTCCTCACTCCCTTTCCCCCCTTCCCCCCACTATTCCACATCCAGGAGGAATGAACAAGCAAATGAGCCAAACAAAGGAAACAAGAAACATAATTTAAAAGAAGATAATTAAGTTTGCCTCTCCCCTGATACTAATAAAGGGAGAAAATGCAGAAAAGATAAAGGTTATTATAAAATCTAAATAGGGAATTTTAAACCAAGAGCTTTCTGCCAATTTCTCCCTAGTCTTTGTCTAAAAAAAAAGTGAAACATATGAATATTTATTGGAATCTTATCTCTCTAAAATGTGGAATTAAAATTGGCGCTTTATGAACAAGAAATAAAAGTCATTGTCTCTTTATCGGTTTGCATACTTTTCTTGTTTCCCTGTTCAATTCTTTGTATCATTCAAATAGCCTTAATCAGCTGGTTGGTTAGATAGAGAAATGCATGTGGAAAGATACAAGTGCATTAGCCTCTTCTGCCCCAGCTCCCCTGACAGCAGGAGAGGAGGAAGTATGGGTAAGCCCTGTCTTTTGCTAGCTGGGCTTTACAGTGCTTGCTTGCTTTTTCAGTAAAACCTCAGCTTCACTGGAGGGATACAGGATCCTAACCAGCACTGGAAATTCTACTCTCATGCTTAGTGGCTCATTGTCAACATTTATGGAGTAGTTTGTGGTCACTGCATTTTCCATGAATCAGTCAGCCCAAGCCGGCTTTCTTCTCCTTCTGTGCTGATCTGTCCTCACATGAAGCGTCTCACAGGATATTGTAACTACTAGTTTGTAGGAGGGGAGCCTGGCCCTCAAATGTGGCTTGGATCTGATTTTCTATTTTAAAAAAATCCACCATAGTCCATATTTAGAAATCTGGTCCATGGATAACATATAAAGGCAGACGTGATGTAAGTATCTTAGAACTGGAAGATTCCTCAGAGGTCATGTAGTCTGACTCCAGCATTTTGAGACCCAGAGAGAGTATAAAATGACCAAAGAGTGGGAGAGCAGCCATTTGAACATAGTCCTCTGGACCCAGTGTTCTTTCCACTGTATCATGTAGGGAGACCTCACAAGCCGCTGGAAGTTCTCCAGGTAATGGAATGATGGGATCACATACTGCCACTGATGCTCACTGCCTATGGCACTTGGGCAAGTCCTTGAATGGGCCTGGACTGTAGTTTCCTCACCCACAAAAAGAAGAGGTCAGTTAGCTTTTGAGATCCCTTACAACTAGTGCCAACACTATGAAACTACGATGTTCAACAGCCTGAATTGTGCGGGGAAATGTTGGCCTTCCACAGACACACGTCTGAGAGTGTTTCTGCCAAGGTAGGTTTTGGTGTATGTAAATCTATTGATAGGGCAGCTAGGTGGTGCACTGGCTAGAATGCCATAAAGTCAGGAAGGCTCATCTTCATGAGTTCAAATCTGTGACCTGGAGCAAGTCACTTAACCCTGTTTGCCTCAGTTTCCTCATCTGCAAAATGATCTGGAGAAGGAAATGGCTAACCATTCCAGTGTCTTTGCCAAGAAATCCCTAGATGGGGTCACAAAGAGTCATACACAACTGAAATGACTGAAGAAGAGCAAAAATCTATCGATCAATGAATGATAGATATAGATGTCTACATATACATACATGTATATATACACAAATACATACACAGGCCCAAATGTGTATAAATACATATGCATATATGCATACTCTTGTGTGTATGTATGTATATGTATGCATATATATTATATGTGTGTATGGGGCACGTGTATACATGTTGATACACTGAAATGTTCAACCTATAAGCCCTCCTCTCAGGACCTTATTGCATGCTACATGCCAGGGACCACCACTTGAGGGAAATATTTGCCAACCAGAAAAGTATTCAGCAGTCAGGAAATCTTGGTGCTTTCTTTTGAAGATTGGGAAAATCCTTGGAATATTATACTCTAAAACTGATTCCTAAAGGAGGTGGTAGTACCTTTTTCCTCAAGGTCTTCGAACTGAGAAGAGATGCTCTTCTGCCCAGTAAGTGTCCTTTCAAAGGATGGAGGACAGGTGGGTACAATGACTCCAAGAAGGTCTTTTACAACCAAATGGCTTTATCCTTCAGTTTTTCAACTGGTCTCAATGAGGATCTTATTTCCCATAAATATTTTGGTGCACATCTGTACTTCTCCCTAGGAAGTGGACAATGTGAATACTTCTGGGAGTACTCTGAAAGAAATCCCAATCAAACTTTCAGAGAATGGAGATATTGGGCCCTCCACAAGGCACACGTGATGAGGATTGCTGAGCTGAGATAGCATCTTGGTTAATACCAGAGAAAATATCCACAAAGCATTTGATTTGGATCAGAATTTCCTTGATGATCTCATCAAAGTTCCACTTCAATTTGTGGCCTTTCCTGCTGGGGCTTGGGTGTGAGAGGCTTGTTCACTTCTGTCTCTTTAATGCTATTATCCAGTCCTCTCCCATCTTGTTGCCCTGGATAGAATGGCTTGTGGAGGCCCTACTAGAACAACAGATGTTACATAAATCAAACCAGTTTCTCCCCTGGCCCCTTGTGAGCAAGTGTCTGGTTTCCATCATCTCGGTTTTCTTGTTATTTGTTATAACAGTTCCCAGGCTGACTCGTCACAACTTCATTTATTTTTATAGCTTAGTTATGATGTCGGGTTTTTGTCGAGGAGGGGAGGAGCATCCTTTGGTTTTGAGATCTTTCCCCACCACCACATCTGGAGAGAAGATATAAATTCCTAGTTCAGTTGTTTACACCCCTTTGGACACTCTTCTGGGATTATGGCTGCACTTGTCACCACACTGTGTTTGACTAGAGCACTTAGAATCAGGAAAGCCTGGCTTGGAAGCCTAAAATGAACATTTAACAGCTGTGAGTACAGAGAAGTCCCTCAGCCCCTCTGACCCTGTTTTCTTATCAGTAAAGTGGAGATAATAATGCTACTAGTCCCTTTGTGACTGTTGTGAGTCTCCAATGAGGAGGTGTGTGTAAAGTTGTGTGGACAGGGTTCTGTAAGCTTTATCATACTATCTCACTGGTAACTGTTGTTGCTGCTGGTCTTTGTAATTCTACTCATCCCAGTAGTCCAGCTATACCAAGGTAGAAGTCAGTTTAGGAAATCTGGCTAGATCCTAGAAGTAGGATGGTAGCATCCTGAACTGGCAGGCTCCTCAGAGTTCCTCTGGTCCCACCCGTCATTTGACAGATGAAGAAATTGAAGACCTGGGAAGTGATATTCCTTGGCCAGGGTCACAGAGGGAGTGCTGTATTCAAACCCCAGGACACCATTTCCAAAACCAAGGTTTCACTACAGTACACTCTGCCAGATAAGACAAATATCAATCTTTTTCTTTGTCTCTATGGGGCCTGGGAGGATCCTGGAAAAACTAGAAACTCGGGGATGAGACCTACCCTCCCTCACCTTCCTTAGATAATCAGAGTTAAGAGAGGTTGCTACTACTGTGGTACATAATAGACTGAATTATGTGGTGCGGTATTTACAGTTGTATCGCTGGATTTAACTTCTGGAAAGATGAGGAAAAAGTTGGCCTATTGTAAATGGATCTTGTATGCCACCTTGTATGATGTATGTATTGTATGATCTTGTGTTGTATGTTCTTGTATGCCACCTTATATGATGTATTATATGATCTTGTATTGTATGATCTTGTATGCCACCTTGTATGATGTATGTATTGTATGATCTCGTATTGTATGATCTTGTATGCCACCTTCTTCTCCTTTCTTCCTCAAACTCAAACTACCTCCCAGTCCTGCCGTAATAGCTCTGGTTTCCTACTATGAAGTTGTAAACCATCTCAGATCTTGAACATGGGTAGAATGGCTTTAGAAGAAGATCAGGAGGAAGAAAAAAGGAGTCTAGTAGCCTTCCTTTCTCAGGTTATGGAAATCTCCATTATAATCTGGGCTTTTCTGCATCTTGAAGGAAGAGACAAGGACAGAGTGTCCTCCAGCCTTGTGAAAGGGTTAGTACAAATACATGGTGGCAGGATATGAAGTGTTGTGTGTAAAGACCAAAAAAAGAGACTAAATTGGATTCAGTCAGTGTGTGGAAAGGGAAGTAATAAATATCTAATAAGGATAAAAAGATAGATTTGGACTAGACCATAAATCGGCTTGAAAGGGAAATTTATACTGGTTATTGTGGGTAATGGGACACTCCCATGGAGTTTATTGAGCAGCTGAGGCTGAAAACATCTATAGGTTGTTTTGCTTTATCAGCCATTGTCATCATCATCATCATTGTCATCGTCATCATCATCATCACCATCATCATCATCACCATCACGATCATCATCATCATCATTGTTATCATCATCATCATCACCATCATCATCATCATTGTCATCGTCATCATCATCACCATCATCATCATCACCATCACGATCATCATCATCATCATAGTCATCATCATCATCATCATCATCATCATGTTCCCTTTTTCTTTAAAAAAGGAATTCAAATAGAACCATCTGAGGCTAAGCCATCACCCTGCTCTTACTCTTTTAAAATTAATGTTCTGCAGACTTGCATAAATAAATGTGACTGCAATTGAATAATATTATGAGGATATTAATCCATCTTCTGTGAGCTTCACTGAAGACATCTTTGGGATAATTCTGGTAAGAAAGTCAACAAGGGAGGCGAAGAAGCATTACTAAGCACCTACTTCGTACCTGGCATTGTGCTAAGCACTTTATAAACATTACTTCCTGTGATGCTCATAACAACTGTGAAAGGTGGGTACTATTATTATCCCCATTTTACAGTTGAGGAACTGAAATGGACAGAGGTGGTCATCTGTCTGCTCAAAATCATAGAGTTAGTTAAGTGTCTGAGGTCAGACTGGGTTTCAAGTCTTCACAATTCAAGGCTCGGTGCTCTGTGCACTATGGTGCCGCCTCCCAGACCCAACAATAAGAATGACATGTACCTCATTCTATTCCCCCATGGCTTTAATTCCTACTTCTAAATCTCCATATTTTAAAATGTTTTCATTCCACAGAGTTTGAAAATAGAATACTGAATATGGGAACAACTATTAAAAACATGATTCTTAATGGGTCGATCTTATGTCCTACTGGCTGCAGGCAGCAATTTTGTCTATGATGATGCTCTGGTTTCAGGATGGTGTATTTATTGACTATTAGGGGAAATTGGGGGTGGGCACACAGTATTTTTAGTACAGGGAATTGTTGTCTATTAGTTTACAAGAGAGAATGAGTTTCTTTTATGAATGTATAATCCTAGCCATTGAATTGTGTCTAGGTGACTGATATAGCACTAATTATTGTACGATGCTCTGTCGTGATGTTTCCACCGTTTTATGGCATAATTGATGTTGATCAGTAAGTCTGGATAAGTTTGGTCTTTCAAAAAGAGCCTTTTCATAATTTCTTATGGCAATAACCTGATTCTAAACCTCTATCATAAATCTTTCCATATCGTTTTAACTCATGCTTTAGACAATCATACAATGCTTTGTTGACATGTTGTTGGTTGAGTTCATATTGTTGCTGCCCACAGAGCCCCTTTTGATTGCACTCTTGGATTAGGGGTGTTTTATGGACCCTGCCCAGAGATGACCAATTTTTGGTGACATTTGACACATCTAATAGTGTAATTCATGTTTTCAGCCTCTACTATTGCTTTCTGAGTTGAAGTAATTTTTTTTCCAAAAAAAATTTTTTGTAAATTTTTAGGCTGCCTGTTATTTAATCTGAGAAAATAGCTCAACCTGTTTTCTCCTTTTGGACAAAAAAGTACTAATCTTTTTTCCCCTTGAATACTGGGATCCCCCCACCCCAGACTGGAACTACAGGGGTCACTCACTGGCCTAGTCCCCCTCTGATCATCATGTTGTTGGTCAGTCGTTTCAGTGGCATCTGATGCTTTGTGAACACATTTGGGATGTTCTTGGCAAAGATACCCAAGGGTTTTGCCATGTTTTTCCTCCAGCTTATTTTACAGATGAAGGAACTGAGATAAATAGGGTTAAGTGATTTGCACATGGCCACACAGCTAGTAAATGTCTTAAGCTGGATTTGAACTCTGCTCTTCCTGACTCCAGACCCAGCATTCCTATCTGTTGTACCACCTAAGTGCTCATGGAAGCTTAGACCTGTTTTATTTCTATTCCAGTTCACCCCTTGTTAGGCAACCTAGTACCCCCCTGCCCCACCATTTACTAGATGAATGCTCCTTGATTTAGACTTCTGTAGCTCAGAACTCTGAGTTCTGAAGATACACCAGCGTCAGCCTCCCTGCTAGCTGGGATTACAGGTGTGTCCCACCTTGTGTAGGAGTGGTAACCTTTTTATAGCCGTCTTGGGGGTGATAAGCACTGTTTTTCATGAATATTGTATAGGTTTTACTTACAAACTTTCCAGATTTATGGCTACTTTACCATGTCCCAATTACACTTTAAGATAGGTGTTGCATAGGCGTTAATTCTTTAGATGTGTTCTTTGCATTAAACTTTGACATAAGTCTGCTAGTAAATCTCTTAATATGTTCACTCAGCTTTCTTTCAGCACTAACACTAGACATGCCTTGCCTGGAGAAGACCAAGATGTTTTTAAATATCTTCATTCATTGGTCCAGTTGGGCCTCCAGATTCAAGCTTAAAGCCTGTAGTCCATTCTTTCTTGGTGTTCAGAATTTGTTTAGAATTTGAACGTTCCACATATTAAATGAAAGTGATATTTTAATTTTATTGGAGAAAGTTTTCATGATATGAAATAATTACTTTTTTTTGGTAAAGTCGCATATAATTTGCTTCCATCTACATATTTCAAATAATGAATACAGTATTTTGATATGATTACCTCTTTGTCTTGAAAGATGTACTGTTTTATTCAGAAGTAATGACAATGGATTTAAACAGTTGTTTTCATGCTTCCTAGGAACTGACCAGTCTTGTATATTCTTGTCTCTACTCTGCTGCCATCCATTTCTCAGCTTTGCAATTGTAAAGTGAGGGGTTTCAATTAAATGACCTCAGACATCTCTTCTAGATATAAACTTCTATGATTCTCCTTAATAACTTCCTTGACTCTTTCCCCTCTCCCTCCTAATAATTTCAAAATGTGCTAGCTTAAATAATCTTCCCCATTTTCCTTAGGGAGGTCGTTACCAATTGCCTTCCTGTAATTTTTTTTCTGGTCTATGTGAAAATATCGACTCTACAACAGGGCAAACAAAATTGTTGATGTTAGATGATAAACTGCTGTTGCTCTGATTCTCCAGTACCCAGAGAGAGAGTTGAGACAGTCTACTGGGGAAGACATTTTCTAACTCAGGAGTAAAGTGAGCATTGGTTACAATGCTTCTATACAACCACATTATTGTACAATGTGAAAGGGTTTGCAGATCCTGTACATGATTGCATGCCACCATGGGGCGAGGGGAGGGGTAGAAGGGAAGGGAGGAAACCTGAAACTCAAGTGATTCTGGAACTGAATCTTGTAAACTAAAAGTAAATAAACAAGTCAATTAAAAAAAAGAGTAAAGTGAGCATTCTTCATTTCATCTCTGTGCATGGTCAGGCTATCACTTCCCTTTCCTCTCACTGCCCTCCCTGCCTTTTGAAGAGGATCCTTTATGATCTGCTGTGTGAGAAATGCAAAGAGAAGAGAAGACAAGGTCCTTGAATTCTCAGAGCTTATAATACAGAGGGAGAGACCATAGTAAAATTCTGTCAAAATCAGTCTAGACCGCTCTATGTCTATCTATGTATTAGGCCCACCAAGTAGAATTTTTCTAGGTTCTTTTCTTTTTTTCTTTTTAAAAAATAGGGGAAGAGTTTTATTGATACCTTTTATTTTTAACTTCATAGTAATTTCTGGAAATAATTACCTTTCCACTCATATTCACTGAAATTATATTCCCCTAACCCTTAACAAGCAAAAACCTCTAAAGGAGTGATTGTGTATAAAAATGTATGCAGCATTATATATGAGGAAACTGAGGATCAGAGTGGTTAATAGACTTGTCCAATGTCACTGGAAGAAACAGAATTTGAACCCAGGTCCAATGACTGTTGTGATAAAAATTTGCGATGAAAATCAGAGGCACAAAGGTCTAACCGTAATCTATTTATTAGCGAGGTTAGCAGTTGCCAGTAATAGAGGTTCATGGTGCTTCAGGGCCTGGAGACACATCTGTCAGAGCAACCTTTTATATAGTTGAAAAGGTAGCAAGTTATGTGAGGTACCAAAAATAGTCCAGGGATGCAGAATACACTATGCCTCTGATCCATAACAAAGGTGAAGGGTGAGCTATACATTGTGCTTAATCATGCTGACTTGCAAGACGGGGGGCTCCAGAATCCATAGCAATGAGAAAAATACAGAATCAGTCAATGCTCTCTGGAAAAGCCTATGACAGAAACCACTCAGCACCAGGGAGACCCAGTGCTGGGCAAAACATGTCACCAGGTTGACTCATCCTCCTTTTCTCCCTCAAAAGACAAGACTTTTGGCAAACCTAAGCTCTTACGAACTCCAATAGTAAGGCCTATAGAATCTAATTCAAATCTGATCCATAGAGATGAGTTACAGTGAGGTTCTTATATGTTCCTGCTATAACCTTTTACAAAACACATCTTAAGATAATTTAGTGACATCAAATTAGGAACCCACCCTGTGGGACATGACTACAAAATAAATTCTTTCCATTGTACCATGCTGCCTCCCTAAAAGCATTTGTTGTATCAAACACAGTGCTATGCTCTGAAAAGATAAACACAAAAGTGAAAGTTTCCACCTTTTACTATCCATTCCCTTACTATTCATTAGATGTTGAATCATGAAAGCCATCTTAGCCACCAAGTTGTTTATATTCTTTGCCTACTTGGAATAAAAATCAATGAGCTAAAGGAATTGTTTGTATTCATGGCAGGGTATACATGTATACAGCTGTTTATCTAATACATGTGTTTATAAACACAAGGCACTGGTTGGTGGACTTTCTGGATGTCCACTGAGTTGAACCCTGGATCCCATAAGCCAAGTAGATGCTACATTGGACACTTACCTTTCCTACAGCTGCTCTGTCTCAGGGACCCCTCTCCATCTGTGTGAGTTTTTTTTAAACTACGATTCAGTGAGCCAAAGCCTGTTGTGGTATGCCGTGTCCCACCTGGAACACATTATTACTAATGACTGCCATGATTGAGGGCAGAAAAGATATAACCTTGGGCTTTCCATTAGATCATCTTTGTAACACTTCCTGAGATATTCAATAGCTTTCTTTACACCAAATAGGAACCTTGCCTTCGCCAGCTCCCCATTTTTACCATTGCTGTGCCCCTTTTCTGATAATAAACACACAATCATCATCATCCTAAATAATGTCTATTTGTATTCGGGCTTTGCCTATGAAGTCCAGGAAACTAAACATGTTTTTGTGTGACCCAAAGTCAGTATTTATATCTCAAATACAATCTCTCCTCATCAAACATTATGACTGGGAAGTAGACAGCAAATGCTATTGGCATAAGAATAGCATTAAACCTGTCACTTTTGTATATTTCTTCCATTTTACCTTTTCGAGGTGTTTCATGTGACCTGGAGCAGGGGTTGGGGATACAAGCATCAAACCTGAAGTCAGGAAGATCCAGGATCAAGTTCCACCACTGACCCATCCAAGCCATGTAACCTGGGGCAAGTTTCTTCCCCTACAGAGGCTCTCTTTCCTCTTCTTTAGAAGGGAGACAATACTTGTGATACCTGTCTCCCAGAGTGGCTTTGAAAATAAGCTCATATCATGTATACAAAAGACTTTTTAAGCTCTAAGGTACTATACAAATATTATTATTTCTAATTAGTCCCTGCTGTTCACAGACCTTCCCACATTCCATTGCTTACTGAGTCTGTAATCATACATGAAATCCAATTTTTCAAAGTACATCTCTCAGAATGACCAAACACAGGGGTAGAGCCAAAATGGTGCTGTAGAAGCAGCAAAGTTTTGCAGCTCCCACACAGCCACCTTAGATACTGATAAAATATGACTCTAGACAAATTTTAGGGCTCCCAAACCCACAAAAATATAGAAAACTCACATCTCGCTGAAGGCAGCTTGGCAGGTAGGGTTCATCACGGCAGGCTGGAAGCCGAGGCTAGCCCAGCCTGAAACCACAGGCAGGCCCCAGGGCAGTGGGGAGGAGCCACAGCTTGAGTCTACAGGAGAGCAGATCTGCAGCACCTGGAGCAATCTCCACATTTATCAATCCATGAAAAATAAGGCTTAGAGAAAGGTCAGTGGAATTCAAGCTTTCAAGCTAAATTTGGGCAAGGAAAAGCAGTCTGGCCAAACTGCTCCGAGGGCAAGGAAGCAGCAGGAAGGGGCAGGATCAGCTGTAAGCAGCAACTGCCTCCACGGAGCTGCTTCAGAGCTCCTGGCCTGCAGATAGAAGGGGGGCAAAAGCAATTGATCAGGCCAAGGGCTCTTGTGTTGAGCAGCCTGGATCAGGATCGTAGTCTTGGGTGGTGGTCCTGGGGTGCATTTTCAGCAAACCAAAGCTGATGGGGGCTGCAACACCTCCCTAATAGGTCTGGCAGCTGTGAAAATCCCAGTGATTTGGGACAGAGCTTTCCCCCCTGGAAGCAAAGTTCCACAGAGCTAAAAAATCAAGCAATTAATTGACTGGGCAACATGAGGAAAAGGAAGCAAAATAAGAACAGCAATAAAACTCTAGAATCCTTTTTTTGAGGACAAAAAGGATCCAAGCATGGAATGGGAGGAAGACAACACAGTCAGAACTCCCACACCAAATGCTTCCAAGATACATGAAGATTGCCTAGAAGCTATAGATCAACTGAAAAAGGACTTTGAAAAACAAATAAGAAAAGTGGAGGAAAAATTGACAAGAGAAATGAGAATGATGCAAGAAAATCTTGAAAAGAGAGTCAACAACCTAACTGAAGAAAATAACACATTAAAGAACAAAAGCTAATGAGGAGAAGAATGCTTTAAAAGTCATATTTGCCAGATGGAAAAAGAATCTCAAAAGCATTCTGAAGAGAATAATTCCTTCACAATTAGAGTGGAACAAGTGGAAGCTAATGACTTTAGGAGAAATCAAGATACCATTAAACAGTTACAAACAAATGAAAAAATAGAAAGCAATGTAAAATATCTCCTTGACCAGGAAAATAGATCCAGAAGAGAAAATTTGAAAATTATTGGTCTACCTGAAATCTATGATCAAAAAAAGAACTTGGAAAGCATCCTTCAAGAAATTCTCAAGGAAAATTGCACAGATGTTTTAGATTCAGAGGGCAAAATAGAACTTGGAAGAATTCACCAATCACCTCTTCAAAAAAATCCCCAAAAGAAACCTCCTAGAAATGTTATAGCCAGGTTCCAGAACCCCCATATTAAGGAGAAAATATTACAGGCTGCCAAGAGAAAACAATTTGAATACTTTGGAAACACAATTAGGATAACCCAGGATCTGGCAGCTTCTATA
>JAQQSW010011902.1:0-12646 GCA_028646575.1 Pseudocheirus occidentalis | reverse complement strand
TTTTGCCAATTGAGATAATCTATTCTTTAAAGTGTTGTTTTCTTCAGTCAGGTTGTTGACTCTCTTTTCATGATTTTCTCGCATCATTCTCATTTCTCTTCCCAATTTTTCCTCCACTTCTCTTACTTGATTTTCAAAATTTTTCTTTAGGTCCTCCATGGCCTGTTATTAGTTCATATTTTTCTAGGAAGCTTTTGGTGTCAGATGCTGTTCTGACTGTTGTCATCCTCCTGTTCCATGGTTTGATCTTATCTCCAAAAAAGGAATGTAAGGTTTGATTGTTGTACTTCCTCTGCTTGCTCATGTTGGCACTCAGTGACTTGACTTTTTAGCTCTTTGCCACAATAAAACTCTGCTTCCAGAGGGGAGGGTTTTGTTCCAAATCACTGGAGTTTTTTTCGTTTGTTTGTTTTGTAGCTGCCAGAACTATTAGGAGGGAGTCATCTCTGCAGTCCCAACAAACTCTGGTCCACTGCTCACACACCTCAGGACCACCACCCAAGACCACAATCCGGTTCCAGGCAGGTTAAAGCTAGAGCAATTACTCCTCAGAATGATTGCTTGGTCCCCCTACAATCTGCAGGCTAGGAGCTCTGAAAGAGCCATGTGGAGGAGGCTGCAGGGCCACTGCATCTCTGCCACTTCTTGTTCCAGGGGCAGAGGCCAGACTGCGCTCTAGGTCCCCTTGTTCCTTCAAAGTCCACACTGACTTTTTATTTTGTCTTTGGCATTTATGGGTTGATAATTTTGGAAACTGCCACAGCTGCCAGTGATTTCCTCTCCTTAAGTCCACTGTAGCTGCTGGTGGGGTCACCCTGGGGCTAAAACCAGGCTCAGTAGAGGCTGGGCTAGGCTCCCAGAGCACTGTGATGGACCCCCTCCCTGCTTGCCTTCCAGGGTGCCTTCAGTGGGAGATTTGTTTCTGTCACTTTATGGGTTCTGTAGCTCTAAAATTTGTTTAGAGTCATATTTTATAGGTATTTGAGGTGGTTATAGGAAAAGTCACAGAGTTTTCCTGCTTCTGCATTGCCATTTTGGCTCCAGCACCTCCCCCAATCTTTCTTATAGCCACCCAGTTATTGATAAGAATCTTAGACATCCATTTTATATTTTACATACATAAAAAGTAAACATGGATCCTTTATAATCAGTCTTGGCTATGTGCTTTATTTTCTCTTGGTTCTTACATATTGAATCTTCTGTTACGTTCAGGATTTTTTTAAACAAAGTCTTGAAAGTCTGAGAGTTTATCAAGTGTACTTTTTTTTCATTAGGAATATTTAACTTTGCAGGGTATGATATTTTTGCAAGAGCCCCAGTTCTTTTGTTCTTCGATAGCTTCCCAGATCTATGGTCCTTTAATGTCTCTGCTGCTAGGTCTCCTGTCATTCTAATTGTGGCACCATCATATTTACATTGGTTTAATCCTGATGCTTTTAATATGTTTTTTCCTTGAGCTGGGGGCTTTCAGGATTTTACTATCATATTTCTTTGAGTTTTTCTCATAGGATCTCTTTTAAGTGGAGATAGATTTTTTTTTTCCTATTTCTACTTTCCCCACTTCTTATAAGGCTTCAGGACAATTTTCTTTCATTTTTTCTTGTATTATTGTATCAAGATTTTTTTTATCATAACTTCCAATTAGTTGAATTATTTTTCTATTTTCTCTTCTTGATCTATTCTCCACATGTTGCTTTTCTTATAAGATGTTTCACTTCTCTGTTTTTCATTATTTGTATTTTGTTTAACCATTTCTTGACCTCATATCATTTCTTTGGCTTCACTTTATCCAATTCTAATTTTCAAGGTGTTGTTCTCTTCCTTCAGATTCTGGATCTCTTTTTCTAATTGGTTAGCTTTCTTGTTTTTCTTGGATTTCTCTTCTCTTTTTTAGCTTTTTCTCCACCTCCATCATTTGAATTTTTAAGTTCTTTTTTTTAAGATCTTCCGTGAAAATGGACAATTTCACAGAAAGCTGGAAAGATCTCTGTGCATGCACTTGAAGTAAAGGGAAGTGGGCAGACTCGTAGAGAAAACTGATTTTCATAGACTTTAAAAGCCTAACAAGAGGGGCGGCTAGGTGGCGCAGTGAATAGAGCACAGGCCCTGGAGTCAGGAGGACCTGAGTTCAAATCCCTCCAAAAAAGCAAAAAGAAAAAAATTTTTTTAAAAAGTCTAACAAGATGATTATCCATGAGTCCAAAAGAATCAAGAAGAAACCTGCCACTTGCTTCCTGACCAGAGGAGATGAACTTCCCATATGGAGCCCCTCTGCTAGGGGCCAAAGTGGGATGTGGTCTTGACAGATGATGCAGCTCAGTGGTGGAAGGGAGGGGGGAAAAAGGTGTAGCCAGAAAGATAGCGGGAGGGCAGATCAATTTTTTAAAAGAAGATTGTTAATGGGAAAAAGGGCTATTTAAAAAGACCTACACTGCAGGATATAATAATTGACACCGGAGGTAATAGGAAGCTAGAGTGGTTTTTGTGTGAGTGAGAGAGCAGAGAGAGACAGAGAGAGACAGAGAGAGACAGAGAGAGAGAGCACCTTGCTCACAATAGGCTCTTAAGAAATGCAGTGAACTTTGCTTTTTTTTTTTTTAATTGCCCACCAATCTTTATTTTGCTTTCACAAAGACCCACTGTTATGGGAGCCACCCCATCCCATACTAAGTTTAAGATGTTCCTTACCCTCTGCTTCTCAGTGGACAGTCTGTCCTTTTATTTCCTCCACCATCTCGAATTTGTGTATGTAACAGACCTCTCTCAAACCTGAGGGTGCTCTTCTCTATTTCTGTGTACAATATATGAGTGTCTGGACCCTCTTTGGTTTTTTGAGTCTATGGTTTCCAGAGAAGGCCAGATTCTGCCCATTTCCAACCCATGGAATTGAGGTCAGGGGCACTGAGAGGCTTGAGTTCCTCAGGGACAGGGCCAGTTGCTTGAGGTTCAGAGTTCCATTGCCTCCCCACTATGGAGGTATACCTTGGTATACCTTGGAGCCCCCCAGTCTTAGCAGCGAAGGGTTTCTGGGATTTGATTTTCCAGGTATTGCCAGAGGAATAGCTCTGAGTGGGGATTCAGGGCAAGCAGGAGACTGGGGCAGAGGACCCCAAAATCCTCAGTTGAGTGAAGAGAGTCTTCCAAAGGCCTAATCATAGGTGGGGCTGGAGTGCCCATGGAGAAAGCTACTGATGGGCCACAGTAGGGGTGATCATTTTCCAGACTGAGATGGGAAAAATGGGAAACCATGTTCTCCCGAGAGAGGAAATGCTTCTGAAGAGAGTCCTGATCCTCCTCCAGCAATTGACTGGTGCTCTGGGGCTGAAATCCTTGGGGAAGGGAGCAGGCTTCCAGGGTCCTGTCTGGCCCCTGTGCTTCCCTGGGGTCTTTCTGGGTCCCCGCTGTGCGGCCAAGCTCCATGGGCATCTGAAGGATCAGGGAGTTCCGGGGACCTGCGGTAAGAGAGGCTCAGATCCCACTGCCCCAAATCGGGGGCATAAGGAGCCTCCAGACTCGCCCGGCTCGGCCACCAGCAGGCGTGTCTGCACCCTCGGGGGGACTGGATGGGTGACACACACAGCAGAGGAACAGACTTTGCTGCTTTGCCTTAGCGAATTCGGGGCTCCTCTGCTGACATCTCTCTTCCCCCTCGGCCCAATTAGTCCTTGGGAGGGAGCAAACTACCGGCTCCAGCTCCTGGACGAGCCCAGCCCATCCACAGACCGTGGGCAGTTGGAACACTTTCTCCCCAGTGCCCACCCCTCCAGTGTGACCACCTGGCGACCCACGGACAGCTTCTGGACTGTCCCCAAATAATGGAAGGAAAGTGGACCACAAGGGGCTCACTAACAAGGGCTAGAGTCCCCTCCATCTGCGGACGCCCCGGGGTTATCCGGTGCTAAGCATTCTCTCGGTTCGGTTTCTCCTCCCGAGGTGGGGAAGGGTCTCAAAGCGGTGCTTCTGAATGAAGCGCACGTGCCTCACTTTCTCCTTCGGAAGGGAGGACCTCACTTAGAGTGCTCATATGGAAGGTAGCTCCGGTCAAGCCAGTGTCCCGTCTGGAAGGGGGCGACTCGGGGGTCCTGTGTAAACGGATTCCACCCTCCCCTTCTGTGCCTCAGTTTCTCCCCCTGGATTCCCCCGGGAGCTCGGGGCTGTCTGGTTTGTAGAGGTAGATTCTCCACTGGAGGCAAGGGGTGATCTGACCTAATTGGACCAGGTCCTCCGGCACCCCACCTGAGCCTCAGTTTCCCCTCCGGGGCGGGGGAAAAGGCTCAGCGGTCCAACGTGAGGCTTCCCCCGCCACCACCTCCTTCCCAAAGGTCCCCCCCAGACGAAGGTTTCCTTGGACGAGCATTGAGGGCTGAGAGCTTCGCTGTAAGGCGCTCTCGCGTGCCTCAGTTTACCCTTTGAGGGCAGTTCAGAGCAGTAACAGGGACTGCCCCCGTCTGCGAACCCCGTTCTCTCCGGGAGGGAGCGCTCACCACAGGGCGGGGTACGCCTCCCTCCTCCCGCGTCAATGTGCTGGGGGGGAGGGGAGGGCTCCGGAAGACCACGTGCCAGGCCTGCCCGGCTCGCCCGCGCTCGCCTCGGCTTCCCTCCAGCGCTAGGAGGTCAACTGCAAGGCCCCCAGTCCGGGCTTCAGGCGCGGGGAGGGGCTCAGAGCTGGGAGGGTTTGCAGGAGCCACGAGTAGAAGCCCAACGCCGGAAAGCATGCAGGAAAGCTAGTTACATCCGTCCCAGGCCCGGCCGGCCTGGAGGGGAGGGGGCAGGGCCGGCCTGGAGGGGAGGGGGCAGGGCCGGCCTGGAGGGGAGGGGGCAGGGCGGAGCCAGGATCCCTGCGGGGCGGGGCCCCCTGGCCCATCGGGCTCCCAGGCTAGCCCCTACTTGCAGCTCCGGGTTCTCCCCCTTCAACGACTAGAGGCCCCGCCCTCATCGATTTCCATTGGTCGCTAGTGGAGGGGCTCCTCCCCCTGACCAATCACAGTCTCTGGCGCCACAATTCGAACTGATGTTATGACTTGAATTCAGGCGCCGAGTCTGGAACTACTTTTCCTCCCCCTGGAGTTTCGGGTTGGGGGCGCCCTGCCGCAATGGCGACCCCCAAAGTCTGACCCCTATCCTCGGGTTTCGGGGAGGCCCCGGTTGCGGGATGTCGCTGGGGCGTTGGGGCGGGGCTGGTAGATGCACCCGGGTCGGGCGCGGAAGGATCCGGTGCTGAGTGGCGGTAGTCAGCGGAGGGACACGCGCGGGGCTGACAGCAGGGTGCAGAGGTTGGGCGCACTCACGGGAGCGGGGTACGGGCCCAGGGGACTCTGGGCCCGGACTACAGAGAGGCAGGTAGGAGAGGCTGCTGACCCGACGGCCGGCCCGTCCGGGAGTCCGGCCTGGGGGGGGGCTCCCCCCTTATTTCGCTCCCCGAGCGGTTCGGCCCTTGGATGTAAAGGAGGGGGGGCCGGAAGGCGGTCCCTCGGTCGGGACTCGGGGGTCAGCGTGTGCCGGCCCAGGCTCGGCGCGACTCTCCTGTGGACGGTGCGGGACCCCCTGTGAGAGCGGAGGGCCAGCCTGGGGCCTGCGGCGGGAGGGGCGGGAGAGGGTGCCCTTTCCCCCCCCCCCCCCCCCGTGTCCTTGGCCGAGACGCCGGCGCTCTGTCCAGTTCTTCTGCTCCGCCTCTACAGGCGAGGAAACTGAGGCGGGGAGGGGCTTCCTAAGGTCTGAGAGCAACCCCTGCCCTCCGGCTCCGTGGTGACGTCTTGTCTGGGGGTTCTGGGGCTCCGTCACGGGGGAGGGCCCGGGGGGGGCCTCCTGTACTGTTTAGACGTCTCATGGGGTCCGGCCCCGTCCCATCTTGTGATGTCTTGTCTGAGGGGTCTAGGGCCACTCCTGTTCTGTTGTTGTGTCACGGGGGGTTTGGGGTCCCCTCCCGTTCTGTTGTGGCATTGTAATTGAGGATGGGGGGCGACCCTCCAGTCGTGTTCCATCTCCCCGGGGGGCATAGGGGCCCCTCCCGTCCTGTTGTGGTGTGACACCTGGGGGGGCTGAACCTCCCCCCATAATGACGTTTCACTGGGGCCCTGCAGTTCTATTATGATGCCACGGAGGGGGGGGTGTCCGGGGGCTCCTCCTGAGCTGTTATGACGTCTCACGGGTGCAGCTCCTCCCATCTTGTTGTCTTGTCTGGGGGGTCTGGGACCTCCAGTCCCGTGGCGGCTACGACCAATGGACCAATGATGGGGGTGCCCCTCCAGTCTTGTTCCGTCTCCCCGAGCCATTTACCTGGGTTCTGGGCCGCGGCGCGTCGGAGTGTCCGGGTTTTGGTGGATGCTGCCCTCGCACGTGGGACCCGTGGGGCCCGTGGGGCGCGTGCTGATGATTCTCCATTCCAAGTTTCTGTTCCCAGGAGGAAAATGAAGCCTCTGGGGCACATCACGGTCATCAAGAGGTCCGGGGAGGATGGTCACCGATACCCGCTGAGCCGGCCCGAGTGCTCGTTCGGCAGGTGAGGTGCCCCCCGGGTGCAGGGACCCCCCCCCCCAGCAGAACAGAGAGGTCAGGGGTCTTCGGGGCAGTGGAGCCGGGAAGCCCCTGGGGTCTGAGCTCCCGCCCTGCTCCCAGGGGTCCACGGGTCTCAGGGACAGCATGGCCCTTGTCCTGTCCCCTCCCGGCTGACCAGGTGCTGGGGACAGGGGGCTGTGACCACCCAAGCAAAGGATGACGGCGGTGTCTTTACTGCCCACCGAGGCCGGCCCCGTGGGGCCGTGCGGAGCTGTCCCGGCGCCCCTTTTAGTGGAGGGAATCCCCGGGGGACAGAATGGTGGCTGGGGGGCCCGCCCCAGACTAGCACTCACTACGATGCCACCCAGGGAGCCCCGATGCCTCAGTCACCATTATGGGACTGTTTACTAGAATAGTGATGGAGGTGGGGGGGGCAGAGGGAGGGAGGTCGAGAGAGAGAGGGAGAGAGAGGAATTCCCCTTTTTCTCCTGTTTCCAGACTGTGCCAACAACAGGTCTTTTTTCAGTCGTAGGTTACCTGTTTGCTTAGATATTAGCAATTTCTTAGTGAACATTTTTACATTTTTGTTAAAAAATAAAATTCTAGTCCCACTTAACCAACCAGTCCATTCTCAAGATCAACAGGCAGTGTTGAGTAGGCAGAATTCTGATTTCATAGACTGAAAATGAAAGTGGTTTCTCTCCCAACTTTTCATTGCTTCAGCTTTAAAAGCTTGCTTTGTGGGGTGCCCAATAATAGCATTCATCAAAGAGCCTGGCATACTGTAGGCAGGGTCATTTAAAAAAGCTTGTTTGTTGATTGTTTCGATGCTATTCTCAACAAAAAGGGAAGAGCTAAGAGCTCTTCCTTTTGAAAAGATGATTCATTCTACCCTTTGGTGTGAGGGGTGTCCACCATCGTATCAAAAATGTTTCAACATAAAAGAAAACTTTTTCTGAAATTTTTAGAAGTAAACATTAAAATGAAATGTTCTTTTCTAAAATCCTTCTTAAAGGGATGCAGAGTGTGACATCAGACTGCAAATTCCAGTAGTATCTAAGCAACAATGCAAGATTGAATTCAATGAGCACCTTGAGGCAAGTACAATTAGCTTTGGCATGAGGTTTATTTGGCTTCATGTATATTTCAGTTTGATTTACTGAAATTGTCTGCACTTTCAGGCTGTATTGATTAATTTAAATTCTGCAAATCCAACTCAGTTAAATGGAACTACAGTTTCTCATCCTGTGAAACTGGACCAGGGAGATTTAATTACCATATTTGACCGTTCTTTTCGGTAAGTGAAAACTCACACACACACACACACACACACACACACACACACACACACACACACACGCTGTCTCTCAGAGTGTTATGGTGCTATTACATAATAACCTGTTTCAGACATTTTTAGTAACTTTATTATTGATATGAATAATTGATCAACTATATTTGCTATCCTGTTTCCCAGGATTTTATTATTTTACTTTATTTTTATTTTATTATTTTTAAAAGGGAAACACAAAGAGGGGGTAATGTAGGAGGGCAAACCCCTGATAAGGACAGAAACTTCTCTTGAATAGGACCACAAAGCATGTCTTCAGATTTGCTTGGGAAGGTGTCGTGTGCTCATAATGGGTCCGTGAAACTAGCCTGCACTTCATTGACTTGTGGTTAATCAAAGCTCTATTTCCTTTGGCTTTAGTGTTGTTTCTGTAGTTTGGTAGAGACTTAGGAATCCAGCATCCTATTATAAACTTCCCTCTTCCAATACTGGGTCTGCCGGTGTGCCGCCTGGTGCAGTTACACTGTAAAGTAATGCTTGGAGGGCACTGAGAAAGGGAGGGGAGAGGTCACTCCCACCCTGAAACCACTTCTCTCTCTTAGCTAGAGTCACCACCGTCAGTAATACTGTCACTGAAAACATGTCATTGACTTTGAGTTGTGGTTTGTGTTCCTGGCCTGACCTACAAAGAGCTCTTTCTTTTCCATACTTACAAAATAGTTTAAATCCCACATCTTATAGTCCAGTATCTTTCACACACACCCCTCTTCCCTCTGCCATCTAGTGACTGGTCCCCTTACTTTGATTTTCCTTAAAAAAAAGACATGCACCTGACTTTTTAAGCATTTATCTCTTCTTCTCGCCTTTACCTCCTGGCTTTTTTCAGTCTCAGCTTAATATCCCATCTTTGAAAGAAGCCTGGCTACCTCCTTTCTTCACAAAATCAGGGCCATAATCTCATGAGTTCCATTATTAAAGAGGTAATCAAATTAAATGCCTTAGGATTCTAGAAGGAAAGAAAAGGCCTGGTTAACTATCCTTTTTGTAGTGGTTTAGTATGATATTTTCAAACCCGTTATTAAAATCCTCTTACCCTCTTCAGATTTGAATATGAAAATGACTTTAAAAAGGGTGGAAAGCCAAGAAGGCCTTCAGAACCAAGAAGCAAAGAGGTAAGGCATATGAAAGTTGGGAATGTTTTTCTCTTTTGACATTCCTACTGGGCTTTCATGTCAAGAGTTTTTCTCTGCCAGTGTGGGACTTGACAGTTTTAATTTCGCTGCTAACACTTACAAATAATTCAGGATTTTAACGCTGTTATTTATAAAAGACATACATTAATCAGATTTTTTTTTCCCATCATTTGAAATGAAATGAAACGAAAATTAATTAGTACTTGTACCCATTCATAGGTGACACAAACTGGATCTGGAAGTGCCTTAATTCTGGGCTCTGGTCAGTAACTGTTTACTTAAAGTTCACTTTGGGGGTGGGGGTGTGTGGCAGGCAGTGGCAGAGGGTTTGACATTGGTACAACCTTGCTCAACATTCGGTTAGAACTGAAACTAAATGAAGGGAAAAAATAGATTGAATTCTAGTGGTCCTTCACATATTTTGGTGTTGAACCAGATAATGGGAAATGATTGGAGGGGACTGAGGGGGCAAGATGGATTTAAAGGTTTGCTCATCTTGTTAGGACCATTTTTATAGCAGTATATGAGCTGAATTAACCTACTTTATTATAGCATATAGTGTATAGGGAAAGGAACTTAGATAAGACTTGGTTTGGGAGAGAGGTAATAATTAGAATTTTAATGAGTTTCTGTTGTTTGTTGTTGGGTTTTTTTCTTTTTGTTCTTTTATCGAAGCTGCTTCGTCTGCTTGCTTTAAGTCTGCTTGTGAAACTATACAAGGGTCCTAAACAGTGTTTACAAAGTTTTTCTTTTATTCTTGGAAGGCAGAGACAATGAAACATTTCCTGAGAATCATAATATTTATATAAATGTTGCTAACAAGTATGTAGAAGGACCACAGTAAAATAGAAAATTTTTCTCACTTTAGAGAAACATGATGTAATTCAGTAGTTAGGTTAGAAAGAATGGGGTGGCTTTTCTATGTTTGATGGAATTCATTTCTAGACAAGCTTGAAAAATAATTTGAGGACCATTTGTTCATTTTACTTTCAAGTAATTCAATATACTAATAATAATATTCCAAGAAAATATTTTCGAGCCTTCTGGTTGTTTTTTTTTATGTACAGAACGATACAGAGATATCTCTACAAAATACACTGAAGAAAATGGAAGACATACTCTAGAAGATGAAAGAAATGAAAATAAATCAAAAAAAGATAATGATGTGGAAGAAACAGAGAAAGTTTTAACTTTAAAAACCAAAGAACAGAAAGAAAAGGCCACAGTTACTGCAAAAGATGTTTGCTCTGAAAGTGGAGCTAGTGATGATAGTGGAGGAGATATGAGCCTTTTTTCAACTCCCAAACATCAAAGGAAAAGTGGAAAGTGTCGTTTCTCTCCTTTTAGGACACTTTTTGGCTTAATGAAAGAAGAATTAAGCAGTAAGAGCCAACAAAGCAGTGACAGGCACCCTAGGAGCAGAAAATCTGGGCCTGCAACCCCAGTCAGAGGGGACGGTAAAGAGCAGGATACAGAGCTCCTTCATTTACCTGGCTCCAGACCCCTGCACAGGAGCAAGACCCTATTGAGCATCACCATCCCTGGTGCACAGGAGGAGGAGGAGGAGGGTGATGCCTTTAAAGCAATATTCCTTGAAGACCCATTCAAGAACTATCCTGTGGAAGAGGGGAATGAAAAAATTGTAGTTAAGGCACAAGATCACGATTTACAGCAGGTGAACAGTCTCCGAAAGTGGAGGAAGAGTGAAGAACTACCTGCTGAGAATGCAAGAAAGAGAAATAGTTTGAACAAGGACAAAAGAAGATCAGCTCCTGCAGGGCCCCTGGCAAAGTCCCAGGGTCCTGAGTCTCTATACATGCTCAGGTCCCAAAGCAAGACATCCCAGATGTGCTCCCTAGGGACTGGTGGTATACTGCCCAAACTGGGGAGAGAGTCTTTGGAGCCCCAGGAAAGCAAGATCGTGCTTGCTGAGAAGTTTGTTCTCAAGGAAAGTGACTCTAACAGGGCAGGAGATTCTGAAGATCTACCCCAAAATAAAGGAAGCTCCAAAGGGACTGATAACCAATTTAATGCAAAGAAAGCTTCCAATTCAGCACAAACATTAAAGAAAATTCAAGATGAAGTCCATTTCGAAGGTTTGTCCAAAATCAAAGCTTCCAAATTTCCCTTTTCCCTAGTACCTTGTAAACATTGTACATATTTCAAAAAGAAAAGCAGTATTACTGAGAAATTTACAGGACCAATAAGTTGTTTAGATGTTTTTCCTTCAAATCAGTACCCAAAAAAAGCCATCAGTTTTTCTTCCTGAGTTTGCCCATGAGGAAGCTACAATGACCCTATATTGTCCACCTATGACAAAACATAAGGTGGCGATGAACCTCCCAGGAAAGCTTGTATGTTGGTTGCCTTTTATCAGCCAGTTTTATATCAACTGATTTTGAAGATTCCATTTCAAGCTTAGATTATTAAACTTCTCAAAAACTTCTAGGTAAAACTTAATTTCTGAAGAGATTTTACACTGATTTTTTTTAAATTGTCATTTTCATACTCTTCCTATTAACATAAAGACATATATAGTTGGGTTATTTTGTAGCCAAAGAGATTTTTGGTGTTTGATGGGCTCACTTCCTTACCTCCCAAAATTGTCCTGTCCCCTCAATAAATCAGACAAAATGTTAACTTTTTAGGGTTGTTACCCACCCCTATAATCCATCCAAAGGTACCATCAGGATATCTAAGACAAACAATTGCTTTGTTTTGTTTTTTGCTCCCGAAAGCTCCTCAGCATCTTTTGAACATTCCTTTTAGGAGTATTCAGAGTTTGATTTTAGGCAATGAACAACATAGAAGAGGGGTATCTTTTGACACTTTCTTGTCCCAATTTTTTTTAAACGTGTGTGTGTGTGTGTGTATTCATATCCTTTTTGTGTTCAATGTGTGGAGATAAGTATCATAAACATACATATAATATGTATATAAATATATATAATGTATACTTTTTTTTTAAGATGATGTCAGTGAGACTGATGGATCATCTTTGAAAAGGAGGAGAGTTTCTTTTGGAGTCCATCTAAGACCTGAATTATTTGATGAAAACTTACCCCCCAATACACCTCTTAAAAAAGGAGAAAGCCCAGGAATAAGAACATCGTTTGGAAACTGTCTTCCTCGGGCTGTCCTGAAGAAACCAGTAATTAAGGTATGATGTTTTAGACAAGGACTTAATCCTTCTGTATTTTAAATTATGTTTTTATCTGATGATCCATAACGTAACTGCATTTGCAACAAGTAGTGGTATAGTATCCTATTTTCAAAAGTGGTTTCCAGTGAATATCCTTTTAAACAAGAACTCAGTTATTTATGGTTATGTTGGCTTCATGCACTAATGATTCCGGGTTTCCTACATAAAGGGGGAGCATCGGGTCTTGATAGGAGGGGATATATGTGATCATACTTGAGTGTCCTGAGTATGTCTAGGTCTCTTATAAAATATTGATTATTGGGGTACTGCAGTGTTTAAAAAAGACTGAGGCATAAAACTTCACTTAATATTTGCCTTCATGCTTAGTTATAAGATTCAGAAAATAAACAATTTTTTTTTTGCCTATTACACTCTGACTTAATGACACTCAGGCCCTTTTGTAGGGCCCTCAGACTCTAAACATGTTCAACTTGTCTAGGAACCATAAGCATTGAACTTGGAGTTGGT
>JAQQSW010011901.1:0-12647 GCA_028646575.1 Pseudocheirus occidentalis | reverse complement strand
ACTTATTCACAGTAGATATCTTGCCATTTGTTCTGCAGTTGGATATTTTCTCTCCTTTCTACCTCTTGCTCTGGGAATAGCAATCAAATCAAAGCTAGTACTCTTTCTGGTAGAGATGTGACAATAAATGGTCCTATGTCTTTCTTCATGAACCCAGTGACATTCTGGAGGTTGGCAAATGGTCCATGGGGCCTCCTGTTTTGGTAGGGTCCTTGAACAATTATAAATAGTTTCTACATTTTTAAAAACGAAGGTTTTTATCATTTTTAAAATGTAAAAAAGGAGCCTTAGCTTGTAGGTCCTACAAAAACAGGTTGAAGGCAGAATTTGACCTGAGGACCTAATTTGCCAATCCCTGGCCTAGACCAAAGCTCCCTTCACTGGTCATCACTGGCAGATCTATTGTCTCAGTACAAATTAATCTCCTTGAAGACAGGGGGTATCTCACTTTTCTTTTTGTATTTGTATTTTCATTGTGTCCCCAACATACACCATAAAGCTTGACACAGGTTGGATACTTTATAAGTGCTTTCTCATTCATTCATTTGCTCATTCCTTCATCATCTTCCAGGCAGGGCCAGGTCATGTTGGAAACAAGATTCTAGCCCACATCTAATGATGGGCCACTACAATAAGCTACCTACTGTCCTATCCACACCCCACACCCTTACTCTCTACTGTTATGCCTCTTCCTTAGCAGCCTTGCCCACCAGTCAAGAAACGTTTGCCTTGGTTCCTGCTCTTCTGACTGATGAGTGCCTCAGCAGGTTGGTCATTTCATGAGGGGTTCCAGCTATACTCACTTTACTTCCCATTTAACTCACTCTCTGGAATTACTCACCTCCTCACCTGCAGTCTTGCCCCCTGAACAAGTAGGTAGCCTCTTCCTCTGCACACACACAGACTCCTTTATGTTTTGTTTTCCTCTCCTCCCTTTAAATATAAGGTCTTTGAGAATATTGATCATATTGTTTTCTTGTATTTGTATCTTCTACACTGTAACACCCATCATGGCAGCACACCTGAGGATTGCTGTTGTGAATAATTTGAAGGGTCTAATTGCAGAGTACAATGAACTCTCTATTTATTTAGCAGTAACCTAAAGTGTAGCATTCATAACAGCATCCTTAAACAAAACATGTCAGCTATGTATGTATGTGTGGGTGGGTGGGTGTATAAATACCCTTAGTATATCATATGGCACATAGATATATCATTCAGTAGCATTTCCCAAAATACTTGTTTACACAATTAGGGGGTCCCATGCTTGGGTCTTCCCTAGCACAACACATCCTTAAGGGATAGCAGAAAATACAAACACCACCCCTAGGTCACAGTAAGTCACAGTCTACTCAATCAATATACAGTGTTCAAGCAAAGGCCTCTCTCATCTTGACTCAAGAATGACTTCCACAACTCCAAAAGTCTCATGATTGAAAGAGATATCCATATCCAGAGAAAGAGATGCAGAGTCTGAATGCAAATTGAAACAAACTACTTGCTCTGTTTCTTTTTTCTTGTTTTGTTTTATTTTCTCTTTCCCACTGATCATTCCATCAGTTACAATCCTTCTTTACAACCTGACTAATGATTAATTGGAAGATATTTGTAGATACTGTATCCAAGTGCGCACTGCCATGATAGGGGTGGGGAGAAGGAGGGGAGAAAATCTGCAACTCAAGGGACTGTGGAATTGGATGTTGTAAACTAAAAGTAAATAAGCCAATTTAATTTTTTTTAAAAAAAATAGAATGACTTCCTACCCCATGGCTCCTCCTCTGTGGGCCAACTGCTCCAAGTTCTTACCTGGGTTCACAAACATAGGCAGCTCTCTGCTTCTGCCTGACAACAGGTTCTCGGGCTCCTGTCCACAGCTTCTGTTTTCAGGAAAACAAAGTTTAACAGGGCTACAACAATATTTATACACATTACCAGGACCATCATCTCAATTCACTTTAACAGTTCTTAAAAGGGGCTTATGCTAAGCCTCCTCCCTGTAGGTAGATCTCTGCTCTTCAGCTCAATTCACTCATAAAGACCAACAGACAGGGCTTCTATCTGAGAAATTAACGTATACCAATGGACAGCGCTTCTGTCTGAGAAATTAAGACAGATCAAGAGAGTGAGTGCCAACATCACAAACCTTCTTTCTGTCAGGCATCCCCACGAGCAAGTTCCCCTAGCCCTCTCACACTTCTCTCTCTCTCCTCTCCTTCCAAGCAATACAAAATATGCTATTTTCAATCAAAGACTTTTGATTCCATCAAAGACTCTTGATTCAATCAAGGGCAACACTCAATCAAAGGCCCTTGATTGGTTAAAACTCAATCCAAAAAAGCCCCACAAAATCCTACTTTGCCCAGCCATTACATATTCTTAGCATGTGCCCAGCACGGAGTAAGTACTTAATAAATTCTCTATCATCTCTGTATTCTTTTGGTTTTGTTTCACTATTTCTTGATATCTTAGGAAGTCACTAGTTTCCACTAACTTGATTCTAATTTTTGAGGAATTATTTTCTTCAGTGAAATATTATACCTTTTTTTTCATTTAGCCAATTCTACTTTTTTAAGTTCCTTCCTTCAGTAAATTTTTGTGCCCCTTTTTTCCATTTGGTCAATTCCTTTTTTTAAGATGATATTTTCTTCGGTGTGTTTTATGCCTCCTTTTCCTAGCTGTTGACTCTTTTTCACAATTTTCTTGCCTCATCCTCATTTCTCTTCCCAATTTTTCCTCTACCTCTCTTTCTTGATTTTCACAATTCTTTTTGAGCTCTTCCATGGCCTGAGACCAATTCACATTTTTCTCTGAGGCTTTGGATGTAGGAGTTTTGACTTTGTTGTCTTCTGAGTGTGTGTTTTGATCTTCCTTGTCACCATAGTAAATTTCTATAGTCTGAATTTTTTCTGTTGTTTGTTGATTTCCCCAGCCTATTTTTTGACCTTTTAACTCTTTGCCAATGTCGGGTTTTGCTTCCAGGGTGGAGTGTGCACTGTCCCAAGCTTCAGGGATTCTGTGCAGCTATTTTCAGAGATATTTCTAGGTACCTGTAATTTTTCAGTTCTTCCAAGGTGATATGATCTGAGGAGAGGTGTGTATGCTCTTCTCCTGACCTGTGCTCTGGTCTGTGAGAGAACACAAGCAC
Organism: Pseudocheirus occidentalis; assembly: GCA_028646575.1. NCBI lineage: Eukaryota > Metazoa > Chordata > Mammalia > Diprotodontia > Pseudocheiridae > Pseudocheirus > Pseudocheirus occidentalis. The sequence continues at coordinate 9,502 of JAQQSW010011901.1, read as the reverse complement.
TCTTTTCTACCCTGGAACTGTGATGAGGGTCCCTGCTCCACTATGGCCACAAGCTCTGGTGTGCTACTACTTCTATTTGCCCCACTCATTAATGAATATGGATGGAAAGATCCTAAATAAAATACTACAACATATCACAAAGATTGCGTATTGTGACCAAATTCAATGTATACCAAGAATGCAGGGATAGTTTAATATAAGGAAAACTATTATCATAATTTATCATATCAATTAAAAAATAAAATCATATGATTATATCAATAGATGCAGAACAACCTGTTGACAAAATACAACACTCATTCCTATTTAAAAAACACTTAAAAGCATAGTTATAAATGGATTTTTAATATCAGCAAGAATTATTTGTAATGGTGATAACCTAGAAACCTTTCAAAAAAGATCAAAAGTGAAACAAGGACACCCATTATCACTAATTCTGTTCAATATTGTATTAGAAATGCTAGCAATAGCAATAAACAAAGACGAGGAAATTGAAGAAATCAGAATAGGCAAGGAGGTAATAAAATATTTTTTTTGTCAGATGATAAAATGATATACTTTAAAAATCCTAGAGATTCAAATAAAATGCCAGTTGAAACAATAATTTTAGGAAAGTGGCAGAATATGAAATAGATTCCCATAAATCATCAGCATTTCTATATATCACTAACAAAACCCTGCAAGAAGAGATTCCCAGGAACTACATGAACATAGTTATAAAAGTTTTTATACAAATAAAATCAGATTTAAATAATTGGAGAAATGTTAATTGTTCATGTGTGGGCAGAGTCAATAAAAGTGACTTCTACCTAAACTCCTTATTCAATATCATCCCAATTAAATTATATAAAAAATTATCGAACTAGAAAAAATAACAACAAAATTCATTTGGAAGAACAAAAGGTCAAAAATATCAGTGGAATTAATGAAACAAAAATCTAAAAGAAAGAAGGTTTAGCAATATCACATCTTAAACTGTACTGTAAGATAATATTTATAAAAACTCTCTGGTACTAGCTAAAAAATAAAAAGGTAGATCATTGCAATAGAGCAAACATACAATTCCAACCAAAAATTGATTAAATTAATTTCTAATGAAATAGTCCAGCTCTGGAAATGGATAAGGGGGATCAAATCTGAGCAATGCCATACACAGAAATTTAGCAGAACTTCTTAGAGTTAGAAGAGAGGGAATTGATAGAGAAGGTGGAATCAAAGATAACTCAAAGGTCACCTATAGCACTAGAGGGATGGCAGTACTGGCAATAATCGATACTGACTGAACTCCCATATAGAATCCATTGCAAAAGAATGGGAGTCCAAGACAGTCTGTCAAATAAGATAGAGGAATTGTAAAGCATATTATCTTCAGTTGGATTATAGGCTATGTTCACGCATATGATAAGGTGTGTGGTTTAATGAGTCCTGGAACTGAAAATAGAACCTACTTTCTTTGGAGACAGATAGGTAATGAAGTGGAAAGAGTGTCAGCACTGGAGCCTGGAAGAGCTGAGTTCAAATCCAGCATCAGGTACTTATTAGCTTGGTGACCCTGAACAAGTTGCTTACCCTCCACTTGTCCTCAATTTCCTCATCTCCAAAATAAGGATAATAATAGTACCCATCTTCCAGGGTTGTCGTGAAAATAAAATTAGGTAATATTTGTCAACTGTTTTTATACAGTACCTGGCACAGAGTAGACCCAATATAAATGCTAGTTATTATTGTTACTTACAAATCAAGAATGTTGTTTCCTCGTGTTCAACTGAAGCTCCTTCAGGACCTGGGGAGAGTTATCTAAATTGATGTAGAGTCAGGGGAAAAAAATGTACAAAATGACTACATCGATGTAAATGAAAAGAACAACAACCACGAAATCACTGAAAAAGTAAAGAACAAGTTCCATCTCAAAGAAGAGACATGACAAGACACATGTTCTTCCATTCCTTTGAAGAAATGGGGGGTTTTAGCCATGGGTCTGGAACACTGCGTATATACGGAGTCATTTTTTTTCAATGTATTTAATAGTTTTGATTACTTTTTTCTTCTTTCTTCAAAAAAAATCTGTTATAAGTGAGGATTATCTGGAAGAGAGAGTAAGAAGAATACAGAGACAAATATATGAAATATAAAAACAAAAGATAAAAATTAAAACCTATTTTTTAAAGAAAAAAAAGTCCTCATGTTTCCAGATTCCTGGTCCCAGTTCATTAGACATGCTCCACATTTTTGACACTTGGGAAGTTCTCTCAGAGGAGAAATTAACCCTTATCTGAATGGCTGGTCAGGCAAGGATAGAATTCACAAAACTGGTTTGACCCTTAAATGATTTTGTTGGAAAGTCAAAACATCCCCCAAAGAGGGGAGCGTTTATGCAGGCAGACTTCTGTTTGAATGTTGGGAGATGGGGTCATGAGAGGTATACCCTGGGAAAAGGATTCATTCATTCCATGTAGCCTGCAAGAATGATGATTCATGTTTTAGGAAGGTGCTGCTTTGAGCTTCTCTGCCCTTGTAGATGTATGTGTTTGCATGTCATTTTGGCAGCTGGGTGGTGTCATAGTGCACAGAGGACTGGGCCTAGGAAGACTTATCTTCCTGAGTTCAAATCTGCCCTCGGACACTTACTAACTATGTGACCGTGGACAAGTCATTTAACCCTGTTTGTCTCACTTCCTCATCTGTTAAATGAGCTGGAGAAGGAAATGGCAAATCAGGCCATTATCTTTATGAAGAAAACTCCAAATGGGGTCACGAAGGGTCAGAAATGACTGAAAAACAATTGAACCAACTGGAGGCAAAGAGGCTCACAAGCAATACTCATGTGAAAAACATGGAACTAGATCTTTTCTCCCTCTCTTTCCTGGTCTATAGCCACCGTTTCTCTTCCTCCCTAAGGGTCATTCATGATTTTTAATGGGAACACTACCCAGGAGAAGATAGTGGAAGGCAAAGTAAATGTAACCACTTTCCCCTAGACACAGGTCAGTAAATAACTCTGCCTTTTTATTAATCTTTTCTCAGCTGGTTTCCCCATAAAAAGTAGAGATTCGAGCCTGGATGGTCTGTGTGTGTGTGTGTGTGTATGTGTATGTGTATACATGTGTATCTGCATGTGTTTGTATTTATAAATGTATGCACACACATGTGAGGGTATTGGTTGACCATATACATATATGTGTACATAAACATGAGTGTTTGTATGTGTGTATGTGTGTTTATGTGTATATGTATGCACACACATATGAGAGTGTTGGTTTATTGACCTGCAATACCACATATGCTATAAAGAGAACCCCAGAGGAGATCAGTAGCTCCTGATTTAAGCCACTGGAATCTTTTGGGCAAAGTGACCTTAAAATAGAAAATTGTGGTGCTTTCATGAAATTATAGGCCCAGAAAGGCCCTTCTATTCACAGAATTTGAGATCAGAGAGGGAGCTATCTAGTCCAACCCATACACAAAGGAATCTTCACTATAACATACACAAGTGATCACCCAGCCTCTGCCTAAAGACCACCAAGTTGGGGAACCCGCAACTTTTCAAGGCAGCCTATTCCTCTTCAGAGCATCTAAGATCATTAGGAGATTTCTCCTCACCTCAAAACTAAATTCTTTACAACTTTTTGGTCCTCTGAGTTTAAGCAGGTTAAGTCTCCACGAGGCAACTCTTCAAATTCTGGGGAAAAAAATGTCATATTCCCACCCAGGTCTTTTCTTCTCTAGGTTAAATGTCCCCACTTCTTCCCACCAATCCTCCAATCACATGGTCTCAATGCTCTTCACTATCCCATGGGCCTTTTTCTGGATACTTCCCCTCTTATTAATATCCTTTTTAAACTGATGGCACCCAGAACTTGTTTAAAATGTGGTCCCCAGAACTGAACACCCGAAGGAGGTCTGATAAAGGAAGAATAGATGGGGATTATCCCCTGCAAATTCTTTTGCTCAGTGTAGCCCAAGATTCCATTAGCTTTCTGTTTGCTGTGAAACACTAAAACCCCCAGATCTTTTCCCACACAGACAGTCATCTAGCTAGGCCTTCTCTTTTCGAACTCTTCCTCACTGCCCTATTTCTGTCAGTGGCATCAATACTGTCCTGGTTTTCTGGAAAATATGGAGCCATATTTGATTTTTTCATTCCCCTAAACCCACATCCAGTATCATACCTGGAAATCAGTCTTATGTACATCTTTTCCTTCCCAGCTCCCAGGGCTGTCAGTCAATCTCAGGGCTTTGATTTTATACAATCTTTATGTCATGCTATGTTTATGAAATGAAAGCCCCAGGTAAACTTCGGGGTTTTACTTCTCCTTCTCTTCTTTTCATTTACATGCCCTGACCACTCCAAAACCTAGGAAAACCTGTGCATGATACCACCACCCAGAATACTTAAAGCCTTCCTACTTTCATCTTGAAAGCTGACAGCTCACAGCACTAGAAACATGTTTTATTAAATAATGGAGAAAAAGAAAGCTGGGAAGGAGCAACCATCAGCCTTAAAGCTGTGTATAAATCTACAGAGTAATCTATAAGACAGAATTGGGGTAGGGAGTCTCTTACAAAGACTCTCTATAAATCTTATTTTTACCCACTCCAAGAGAAGCAGAAGCTGTCACTGGTTTGTTTTATTTCTTTTTTTTTTCTTTTTTGTATTTTTTAACAGTGCTTTTCTTTCGCCAGTCTTTTTGAATAAAATGGTCAGTTCACAGATTTTCTCAAGTAAAAATGAGTCTCTAGAGTACTCCATCCCTCCTTGCCATCTCTCTATTGCAATCTCAGAGCAAAAGTCCCAGGATTCTCCTCTCCTAATGTTATTCCCTTCTCTGATTATTTTTGTGACTTTTTGTCTCTCTGCCTCCCATCTTCAACATTCATATTATGATATCAGTCAGTGTCAGAAGTGGCATGTACATAGGAGAAACAAATGTGAAAAGAATGGAAAGTATTACTAATAATGACAACAATAAATAGCACTTATATGGCTCTTTAAGGTTTTCAAAGCCCCTTTTCCTCATCTGAGGAGGTTAAGTGCCACATACAGCTAATAAGTGTGTGATAACAGGCTGTGAATTCAAATCTCCTGCCTAGAAAGTTAGCCATTGAACCACCTTGCTGTCCTTCTATACCTATGCATATACATATATACACATATACATACATGTATATATGTGTATATATACAATGTGTATCTAGACACATATACATAGCATATATAGACATGCATGCATAGTATGTATATATACATTATATAGAGACATACATACATGGCATGTATCATGTATCAGAGTATACACACATGCCCCTAGTATGTGTGTGTATATATACACACGCAGACATATACATACATATGATATATAGATACACATACATAGTATATGTGAACACACATACTACATATAGACACACAAACATATCTATATATAAATACAGATATACACAGATAAATAGTGTGTATATATATACACATATACAGTATATCTATGAATATACACAGATACATTATACACACATACACACACAAAATCTTATGTGTATATATGTCATGCACCTATTTAGCAATCTGGTGAGATTGAGACCACTTCTCAGAATCATATTTTTAAGATGCTCTAAATAAAATATGTAGTATTACAAAGGAAACCAATTACATTTGAAAAAGCTATCGAAATATTTTCCCATCCAAATTCATAAACCTTCTAACATTTCATGAACCCCTTGGGGAATCTGGACCCCAATTATTTTCTTTAAATTCCTCAGGCCCTAACTCAGGAATTTGACATGCCCTTCAAAAGAGCATTTCCTAGCAGACAGGAAAATCTACACATAGGCATATGTGAGCGTATACACATACACACAGAGATGCTCCTCTATATTCATAAAACACACATAATAGACAAATGAGATTTCAAAGACCAAATAACATATCTGGTAAAGTATTTATATAACGTCTGTTTTCATAACAGTTAGCAGCACCATGTATTACATATGCTACATTTCATCACCCTGTAGCCCAATGTGTCACCATTCATACACACCCTTCAGAAGGAAGGCTTCCTGCATGTGGTCCACTGCAACAGGAGTTATAAGGAATGGATGCTAAAAGGGCACCTGCTCCAAAGATCCCAGTCATAATTATTGGACAATGATACATTATACTCAAGAACATTAACACTTAATTATATTAATACTTACACACCAGTTTCTCTCTCCCTCTCTCTCTCCCTCTCTCTCTCTTTCTCTCTCTCTCTCTCTTTCTTTCTATCTCTCCTCTCCTCTCCTTCCCTCTGTCTAACTGTGTCTCTGTCTCTCTGTGTTTCCCTCTCTCTCTCTCTCTCCCCTTCTCTCTCTCTCTCATTCTCTCTCTCTCTTTCTATCTCTCCTCTCTTTCCCACTGTCTAACTGTGTCTCTGTCTCTTTTCTCCTTTCTGTTTCCTTCTCCCTCTCTCTTCCCCTCTTCCTTTCATCTCCCTTCTGTTCTCCCTCCCCTCTCCCTCTCACTCATTGTTTCTCTCTCCATCTCTTTCTCTCACAGCATGAATTTTCCTGAACCCAGCTCAGCTTGCTGCAGTGATTTGTTGTAGCATTCAATAGGATGTGGCATGTGGCATATCTCAGTTAAGTGATAGGCACAACCCAAGCTGGCGTTCAGGCTCTGACATGCCACAGATTAACTGGTGTGCCTCTGTCAAAAGGAGTCTGACATGCCTTTTGGTCTATGCCTTGAAGCACTCAAACCCTCCCTCACATTCTGTACAAGTCTTTTCCATCTAAAATCCCATCCTATGACTCCCCCCACTCCCTCCACCCATATGGTTCAGGTATAGAAAATTGGAAAACTAGGGCAGTACTGATCCCTGACTCATCATGCCTGATATTTTTCAGCTTAACACTGAGGGCATCCTCCCCAAATCAACAAGCACAGCATCTCTATCGATCCATGGACCTCAGACCCACCCTGGAGACTGGTCTACATTTAACAATGAATTAACCTCCCACACAACTCGATGTAATCAAGGGCAGCACCAGGACTTGTGCACTGAGGCAGCATGAGGTACCATGTGAGAGTGGGACCTGTCATCTCCATCTCTTAACAGCAGACCCCATTAATTCTGCTGCCTCAGTCCCCTTTTGGCTATGTATGCAATAAACACAGGCCCCAGCCATAACCTGTTGACCCTAACCCAGGCTCAATTATCATCCCACGTTGCTATGTCCACAGTCCAAGGGTATATGCCATCCCTCCATGGTATCTTGAATTAGTTTTGTGATGAGATCACCCTAATGGATTGTTTACACATGGAACATAAGATTGCAGAAGCTGAAGAGGGAGAATCAAGCCCAAGGGGCCTCCCCAAACACTTGTTACTTAACACAATACCTTATGTCAACACCAGGGGCTCTGCTCTGCATAACCCCCCCTACCCTGACCCCACCCCATCATCACTTTGCACACCTTTCCCCCCAGCCAACAACTGGACTACAAATTCACTTTTGAGTGAGTTTGTTTGGCCCTCTTACCTTCGCAAACCTAGTTAATTGTTAATGAACAAGTATGCAAAATGGTCATACATCACAAAGGGGATATTTGTTAGCTGGTCTTTCTGAAGCATACAGATCTCAGGTAGAGCATGGGAGACATATACAACAAATAATAGACACTCCCTGTTGATAAAATGATTGCTAGGAACCCTACTGTATTAGAATTTGCATGCTAATGTATGTGGTGCACTATGGACATGTCTTGAGAAGTGAGGGGAAAGGCTTTTTATCTGCCACATTCTCAGGGGAAAATAAGGACAAATTAGTTCCCAGGTGATCTGACTGGGCTTTGTCTTATGGCAAGAGAGAAGGTGATGAGATACAGTAGAAAACACAAGAAAATCTCCCTATCATTTAATTGGAAGAAGAGAATGATCCTCTTGTCATGAACACGTATTAACTCATTTAATAGGTATTTATTAAGAATCTACTGTGGGAAATTCACTGTGTGCAAATGGAAGAAATAAAAAGTGAAATAAAGTGGTTTAAAAAAATCTGTTTCTTGCGCTCAAAGTGCTTGAAGTCTATTGTGGGGAGGGTAGGAGTGAAGAAAAAAATCTACCACAAGAGCATTGGGTTAGCACCTCTTTTTCTTTGGGATCTGATCTCTGAAGATAAAATGAAGCTCCAGGACAACTATCTCAGTCAAATCAACTTATTGGATTCTAATCTCAAGTATCCAAGTAACTGTTGTTAATTTGTACTTCATATTGACTTAAAGTTGAGGTTGTCTCCATGCTGAGCACATACACACAAGCACATGCATACACAGACACACACCTCTGCATATATGGATGTACACAGAGGGTACAAGAGTAATACAGCACTTGAGTTTGTTCAAATTGGACCAGAAATAGAACATGACAGTATAATTGTTGGCAATGCCTAATACTTGGCCTATGGTTTTCTTGTTCCATTTCTCTCTGAGCTAGTCTCAGATCAGACAAGCTTTAGTTTATAAAGATAAATCAGGGCTGGATTCAAACTAGCCCCGGGAGGCTAACTCCACAACTGGAGCCAAAAATGGCTCTTGTTTCAGATCCACAGTCTGAATAATTCAGTTGGCCCTGGCTCAGTAAGGTTTTGTTAACAGAGCACTCTCTCTTTGCCTCTTTTTTCTCTCTCTCTCTCTCTCTCTCTCACTCTCTCTCTCTCTCTCTTCTTCTTCTTCTTCTGTCTCTGTATCTGTCTCTCTGTCTGTCTCTGTCTCTCTGTCTCTGTCTCTGTCTCTCTGTCTCTGTCTCTCCATCTTTCTCTCTCTGTCTCTTTCTCTTCCCCCTTCCCCTTCTCTAGGAGATGTAACTTCTACTTGTTTAGTCTGATTCTGACCAAGACAATCAAGGAACCTAACAATCACTGTCTGCTTGAAGGCCATGAGAGCGATAGTTCTACCCTACCATCTTTTTATCCAGTCATGACAACTATGATGGTACAGAGTCAGAATGACCACAGAACAAATTCCTTTTGCCTTAAGGTAGTGGAAGGTTAGTTTCCCATGAGACCACTTGCTTTCCTAAATCCTCTGCTAATTGTATCAAATTATAAGGAAATTCCTGCAATGTATATGGAAAGACAACTTGGAAGGGCTGTATATTTAATAGATGTTCAACAAGGTTGACACATGGGGCCTGAAGTAAAGAAAACTATGTGAAGACGAGGTGTTGTGTATGAAATCAGCAAGTTACATTTGTTGGAGGTCACTCTGGCCTTGCATATGTTCCAGATAATTATATAGCCTGGTGTCTTTCCTGAACCTATTAACTTTTTCTATAGAGCAGATTGATATGTTCTGATGCTTGGATATTGATGGGAGAAGTTTTGTTTTGGTCTGGAGTTTTACTGTGTACTCCAAATAACGGACTTGTCTTCATTTAACTCTTTCACCAATTCCCACTCATTGTCTGTCTTTGGGGTATAGGAACACTGAGCTTAAAAAATATTTTCTACTTTAAAGGCTATTTAG